>WNWK01004351.1:0-142309 GCA_009830355.1 Cherax destructor | reverse complement strand
CAACCGTTTTCTTCCTGGGTGTCGGGTGAGCGCCTGCCGGCTCGCGTTTTCTATGCCTCGCGAGAGCTTCCCATACTCTTTGATTGAGAGTAGGGACCCATATGTTCTGGTTTCTTCTGTAAAAACAATAGTTTTACAGCTTTTCTCGAAGGACCTTGGATCGTAGACATTTATACACTGTAGTATAAGTCTCTGGACCACCATGTGGCCACTCTTCTGGTACGAATACGATCAACTTTCGATTCGTAAGGACCAAAACTTCCGGTTCGTAATGAACAAACATCCGGTTCGTAAGGACCAACATCCGGTTCGTAAGGACCAACATGTGGAGGATGGGCTCCAACAATAACGTGGACTGTATGTCACGCTAATAGTACTTAGCTGATGGATGAATCCAAGATGTCGCAGCCACCACCAACACCTTCTCAGGGAATCCATATATTGCCACACCTCCACAGGGCTGTAAGATAAACATCAAGGGATTTATTATAATATATTGCCCCAAAGGAGCGTATGTCCATATTTCAGTCTTAGATGGACTGAAAGGCGTTTTACTCACTGTTTTGGACTAAAAAGTCCACGCATAACCGCCGTCGTGGGTAAAAATTAGAAGGTTCTTGAATACAAGAACTGCGCAGTTCCCTGTCTTGACAAGAACATCCTATTCTTACCTTGCTCGTGTAACTTTGAGCGATGGTGTTGGCTCCACCATATACGGCGGAAATGCTGTCTTGATTGTAGAATGCCGCTGAAGAATCACCGTCTTGTTTCGATGGAGTTCACTTGCGATTGTCTCTACGTTTCTCCTTTTTGCAGTCTGAAGCTGCGCACACTTCTGAATATACTGCAATGTTGATATTATACACTAAACGCGCTGGAACAGAGTTCTTATCTTATTTCCCGACGTTAGTGGAGATTAAATGATATAACGGACGCGAACGAGTAATGTCTATGTTGATTTACATCGCCTCGCGCCGCATGACGACCAATAGAGTCGTATGACCCGTTCTTGCGGTGGCCAAATTCAATCTGACCGCTCGTGCTGCTTTTTGCAGCCTCGTGCAACCATGTGGTGCCACGAGGTGCCTCGTGTTGCTGTGGTCAGCACAATTCTTGACACACTGTTGACAGTACATCTGGCATGAATTAAATTGTTTATGCAGCCAGACGCGCCTTCTCTGGCCCTTTCCTAAGGGTAGAAAGGGTGAGGGCCCTTACCAAGGGTAGTAAGGGCGCATACCCCCCTCCTTTGGAGAATTTTCTCCACAGTTACAGTTATTGTTGTGATTGTTACAGTTACTGTTGTGATTGTTAGTTACTGTTGTGATTGTTACAGTTCCTGTTGTGATTGTTACAGTTACTGTTGTGATTGTTACAGTTACTGTTGTGATTGTTACAGTTACTGTTGTGATTGTTAGTTCATGTTGTGATTGTTACAGTTCCTGTTGTGATTGTTACAGTTCCTGTTGTGATTGTTAGTTACTGTTGTGATTGCTACAGTTACTGTTGTGATTGTTACAGTTCCTGTTGTGATTGTTAATTACTGTTGTGATTGTTACAGTTACTGTTGTGATTGTTACAGTTACTGTTGTGATTGTTAGTTACTGTTGTGATTGTTAATTACTGTTGTGATTGTTACAGTTACTGTTGTGATTGTTACAGTTACTGTTGTGATTGTTACAGTTCCTGTTGTGATTGTTAATTACTGTTGTGATTGTTACAGTTACTGTTGTGATTGTTAGTTACTGTTGTGATTGTTAGTTACTGTTGTGATTGTTAATTACTGTTGTGATTGTTACCGTTACTGTTGTGATACAGTTACTGTTGTGATTGTTACAGTTACTGTTGTGATTGTTACAGTTACTGTTGTGATTGTTACAGTTACTGTTGTGATTGTTACAGTTACTGTTGTGATTGTTACAGTTACTGTTGTGATTGTTACAGTTACTGTTGTGATTGTTACAGTTACTGTTGTGATTGTTACAGTTCCTGTTGCGATTGTTAGTTACTGTTGTGATTGTTACAGTTACTGTTGTGATTGTTACAGTTACTGTTGTGATTGTTACAGTTACTGTTGTGATTGTTACAGTTACTGTTGTGATTGTTACAGTTACTGTTGTGATTGTTACAGTTACTGTTGTGATTGTTAGTTACTGTTGTGATTGTTACAGTTACTGTTGTGGTTGTTACAGTTACTGTTGTGATTGTTAGTTACTGTTGTGATTGTTACAGTTACTGTTGTGATTGTTACAGTTACTGTTGTGATTGTTAGTTACTGTTGTGATTGTTAGTTACTGTTGTGATTGTTACAGTTACTGTTGTGATTGTTACAGTTACTGTTGTGATTGTTACAGTTACTGTTGTGATTGTTACAGTTACTGTTGTGATTGTTACAGTTACTGGTGTTGTTAAAGAAAACCCTCTTATGTATCCTGGCTTCCTTCCCTTCTGGCTTGACTGTGACTTGTCAGTTGTCCACGACGGAAAGTAATGTCGTAAGTGTCTCGTAACTGCCTCTTTGTGTTGTGGTGGAAACGAGTTTTGCGAAAAGAAAATGTGCTGAAACGAGGCTTATTGAAAACATGTTAGAATAAATAATTGTGTCCCCGCTGTCCAGTCTTTATATTCATTGACAGTCGTTTATTACCATTAAAGTTTACGTTGTATATACGCAGTATGTTGGAATTCATCTTTATTCTTGGGACTGGAAATGAAAAGTGAAGGTCACCTTTGATATACCTGTGACAGGTTTCCTGACTTTGCCCAAGAAAAAAAAGTAGTCTTGGAGGTCTACCTTTATTTTTCCCCTGTAGCAATAATTTTTTTTTTTTTGGGGGAGGGCAGCCGGGCGTTACTATTGTTGCAAAGATTTATTGCTGGCTGCAGACTTAATGAAGACAGAGGGAGGGAGTCTGCTTATAATGCAGCATTTACTGTACACCACGGTGTAGAGAATGGTTAATTAATACAGTTATTATAACTTGCTGCCTGCACAGTTGTAAACACGATATATACACTAGGAAGTGTGTGTGTGTGCGCGTGCCGAATAGGTAAAACTGGCCAATTAGCAAGAACTCATTTAAAATTGTCCTTTCTAAAATTTTCTCTTATACGTTTAAAGATCTAATTTTTCATTTATGTTTATGTAAAAATTAATGATTTTGTACCAAAAGAATCTTAGAAAACTTACCTAATCTTGTTACAACTTACAACAAGCTCAATTTAATTTAGCCTAATCCAGCTAAATATATTTTAGATACGTTTACAATTATTTAATAAAAAACATAATGAAATTTTTTTTTCGTTAGGTTCAGAATGATTTTTGCGATTATTGCATACACAAATTTTCGCTTGCCTTATTTGACAAGAAGAGCGTTGCTATTTAAGCCAAAATCGCAAGTTCTACCTATTCGGCACCACACACACACACATTATATATATATATATATATATATATATATATATATATGCACCATCATTAATAACTGCGGCTAGCCGGGATTAGATCCTCCTCCATGAGAACAGTACAACGTACCCATCGCTCTAACCACTTGACCATCAATTCTCAAACACCAGGCACCCAGTAGGACTGGGCGTGTTTCCCTGATGCGAAAACATACGTGGCCGTGGTTAACTCAGAGACTAACTTCAATCTAATCCTGTTTGAGTACCAGCCTTCACCAGCAGTCTATATATTAATGAAATCACGAAACAAGTGATGATTCAAAATCAGTATTGATACTGTGTTCTAGTCATTGTTGTTGTTGTATTGACTAGTGTTTCTTGTGTTAAAATGTTCATTGTGACCTTGTTACCTACCATTGTGACCTTGTCACTTGCCACTCTGACCTTGGCTCGACTTTATATAATTAAGTTTTTGCCATTGTGTATTAGATCTCGTGTGTGTGGGTAGGTGGGTGGGGGTGTTTGTTCACCTATTTGTAGTTCTGTTGATCGAGGTTCAGCTCCTGGCCCCGCCTCTCAAGCTGCCCATTACCTGGTTCGCCCTCTTCTAGCTGGACGAGTCCTGTCGTACCTATCCTGTAACTTAAAGGATAGTACGTTCCACTTCCTGACTGTGAGGCTGAAGAAATATTTCCTAACATCCCTGTGACTTATCTCTCCAGCTGTGTCCTCGTCTTCCTGTTTCCCGCCTCTCGAACAGTCTGTCTCTGTCCACCCTATTGATTACTCCCAATATTTTGTACGTCGTTATCATGTCACACCTGGTCCTTCTGTCCTCTAGTGGCATCAGGTTTAGCTCCTTTCGTCTCTCCTCATAGATCATACCCCTTAATTGCGAGACTAATCTTGTTGCAAAGTTCTGCAACATCTTCCATAGTGGTGCTGCGTACTTCAAGATGAACCTGACGTAATACGTATATAGTTTCCCGAAAGACTTTGTGGCTCTTCAGAGGTAATCTTAGATTTGCTGCTAAAGCTATGTGGATGATGTGTGGCTCAGATGTGTTCGGTAATATGCTCACCCCGACGTCTTTCTTGAGTGAGACTTAACAGCTTTTGTTTTCCGAGTCTGTATTCCGTTTCTGGTCTTCTTTGCCCTTTCCCAGTTTTCATAACTTTGCATTTGCTGGATTTAAATTCTAGTAGCCACTTGTCAGACCAGACCTGCAGCTTGCCCAGGTTCGTCCGTAGTGATAAACACAATGTAATGGTAGTTATTTTTAGTCGTGTGGTTGTTAGTGTTGCATATGTCAGTGTTGTATTAGTCTTGGCTTGTGGGTGATAGTATGTGTGCTTTTATATTACTATTTAATTGTAAAAGTTCCTGAATGATCTTGCAGGTCATTCAGGAAGTGCTGTGTTGATCTTACAGCCTTCCTCTGAGGTGTCTTTAGTTCATACATGCAACAAAACAAATTATAAAAATAAACACTACTGCATAATTGTCCTTGTCTGCATTGCTCCCCCTCCCCTTGTACTGTACTGCTGAACCCTCTTGTACACGCCCACCACCTTGTATTGTACTGCTGAACCCTCTTGTACACGGCCACCACCTTGTATTGTACTGCTGAACCCTCTTGTACACGGCCACCACCTTGTATTGTACTGCTGAACCCTCTTGTACACGCCCACCACCTTGTATTGTACTGCTGAACCCTCTTGTACACGGCCACCACCTTGTATTGTACTGCTGAACCCTCTTGTACACGGCCACCACCTTGTATTGTACTGCTGAACCCTCTTGTACACGCCCACCACCTTGTATTGTACTGCTGAACCCTCTTGTACACGGCCACCACCTTGTATTGTACTGCTGAACCCTCTTGTACACGGCCACCACCTTGTATTGTACTGCTGAACCCTCTTGTACACGGCCACCACCTTGTATTGTACTGCTGAACCCTCTTGTACACGCCCACCACCTTGTATTGTACTGCTGAACCCTCTTGTACACGGCCACCACCTTGTATTGTACTGCTGAACCCTCTTGTACACGGCCACCACCTTGTATTGTACTGCTGAACCCTCTTGTACACGCCCACCACCTTGTATTGTACTGCTGAACCCTCTTGTACACGCCCACCACCTTGTATTGTACTGCTGAACCCTCTTGTACACGGCCACCACCTTGTATTGTACTGCTGAACCCTCTTGTACACGGCCACCACCTTGTATTGTACTGCTGAACCCTCTTGTACACGCCCACCACCTTGTATTGTACTGCTGAACCCTCTTGTACACGCCCACCACCTTGTATTGTACTGCTGAACCCTCTTGTACACGCCCACCACCTTGTATTGTACTGCTGAACCCTCTTGTACACGGCCACCACCTTGTATTGTACTGCTGAACCCTCTTGTACACGGCCACCACCTTGTATTGTACTGCTGAACCCTCTTGTACACGCCCACCACCTTGTATTGTACTGCTGAACCCTCTTGTACACGCCCACCACCTTGTATTGTACTGCTGAACCCTCTTGTACACGCCCACCACCTTGTATTGTACTGCTGAACCCTCTTGTACACGGCCACCACCTTGTATTGTACTGCTGAACCCTCTTGTACACGGCCACCACCTTGTATTGTACTGCTGAACCCTCTTGTACACGCCCACCACCTTGTATTGTACTGCTGAACCCTCTTGTACACGGCCACCACCTTGTATTGTACTGCTGAACCCTCTTGTACACGGCCACCACCTTGTATTGTACTGCTGAACCCTCTTGTACACGCCCACCACCTTGTATTGTACTGCTGAACCCTCTTGTACACGGCCACCACCTTGTATTGTACTGCTGAACCCTCTTGTACACGGCCACCACCTTGTATTGTACTGCTGAACCCTCTTGTACACGCCCACCACCTTGTATTGTACTGCTGAACCCTCTTGTACACGGCCACCACCTTGTATTGTACTGCTGAACCCTCTTGTACACGCCCACCACCTTGTATTGTACTGCTGAACCCTCTTGTACACGCCCACCACCTTGTATTGTACTGCTGAACCCTCTTGTACACGCCCACCACCTTGTATTGTACTGCTGAACCCTCTTGTACACGGCCACCACCTTGTATTGTACTGCTGAACCCTCTTGTACACGGCCACCACCTTGTATTGTACTGCTGAACCCTCTTGTACACGGCCACCACCTTGTATTGTACTGCTGAACCCTCTTGTACACGCCCACCACCTTGTATTGTACTGCTGAACCCTCTTGTACACGCCCACCACCTTGTATTGTACTGCTGAACCCTCTTGTACACGCCCACCACCTTGTATTGTACTGCTGAACCTCTTGTACACGGCCACCACCTTGTATTGTACTGCTGAACCCTCTTGTACACGCCCACCACCTTGTATTGTACTGCTGAACCTTCTTGTACACGCCCACCACCTTGTATTGTACTGCTGAACCCTCTTGTACACGCCCACCACCTTGTATTGTACTGCTGAACCCTCTTGTACACGGCCACCACCTTGTATTGTACTGCTGAACCCTCTTGTACACGGCCACCACCTTGTATTGTACTGCTGAACCCTCTTGTACACGCCCACCACCTTGTATTGTACTGCTGAACCCTCTTGTACACGGCCACCACCTTGTATTGTACTGCTGAACCCTCTTGTACACGCCCACCACCTTGTATTGTACTGCTGAACCCTCTTGTACACGGCCACCACCTTGTATTGTACTGCTGAACCCTCTTGTACACGCCCACCACCTTGTATTGTACTGCTGAACCCTCTTGTACACGCCCACCACCTTGTATTGTACTGCTGAACCCTCTTGTACACGCCCACCACCTTGTATTGTACTGCTGAACCCCCTTGTACACGCCCACCACCTTGTATTGTACTGCTGAACCCTCTTGTACACGGCCACCACCTTGTATTGTACTGCTGAACCCTCTTGTACACGGCCACCACCTTGTATTGTACTGCTGAACCCTCTTGTACACGCCCACCACCTTGTATTGTACTGCTGAACCCTCTTGTACACGCCCACCACCTTGTATTGTACTGCTGAACCCTCTTGTACACGCCCACCACCTTGTATTGTACTGCTGAACCCTCTTGTACACGGCCACCACCTTGGTTTAATATTTTGTGTGGTATTACATGCGCCTCTCTCAGGACTTCAAAATATGTGCTTATTTTTACTGACTCTTCGCCGCTGTACATTTATTATCTTCATTATCTCAGAAAATAGCGTTCTTTGTTTTAGTCTGTCATCGTTGTGACAGTAAATAAAGGCAGTGTTTGTCCAAGCTCGCTGGCCACCTGGCCACTCGCTGGCCAGGTGGCCACACTCGCTGACCATCTCGCCACACTCGCTCTTATTGGGAGTAAACAAGATTATGTATGACAATTTTATTTCTGTCAGTAGACTTGCATCAGCCACCTCCAGCCACTCACACCACAGAGTTCGTCCCATAAAGCCAGTGGTCGCGGTCGCTATATATAAGCAGGTGTGTTAGTAGGCACCACCGTCTGAAGCAGCGCACGCAGGTGGTTGCCTCTTGCAGAGTCTCCGTAGCATCACGTTGCTGATGTATACAGTTTGCTTGATTAAAAAAAAAATCCCTGCCAATAGAGCAGTGGCACCACTGAGCGAGTTATCTTAAAGAGCCAGGTCAGCTGATTTTCCCGGGTGAATGTGGGCCACCTCTTGGAAGAGGCCCGGGCCGGGCGATAATACCGGCGAATCTACAACAGAACAGCGCAGCCTGCACCTCCAGACGGGCTGCTGTCACCCAACAATTTCCATCTCGTCTGATCTTGGCTAGACTGGGCACAAGTTATTTTAGCCAGACCTCGGTAATTCGTAATCCGGTTGAGCAGTGCGCCATCCGCTGCTGCTGCTGCTGCTCCTCCTCCCCCTCCTCCTCCTCCTCCTCCTCCTCCTCCTCCTCCTCCTCCTCCTCCTCCTCCTCCTCCTCCTCCTCCTCCTCCTCCTCCTCCTCCTCCTGCGGCCACGACAGTGCACAGTAAAAATGGCACAAGCGAAAAGTAGAAAAAAAAATTAAATTTTTCAGGGGTCATCAGTCGTAGCCGCGTCATTGTGATTATTGTTTTAATAATATCCAGTAGCGACAACTTGATGAAACAGGACACGTTCATAACACCTGGGTGTGTTTACTGTTCTTCGTGATGTCAATATTTTGGTTAAGTTTGGGTATTTTTGTGTAACTTTAGGCCGAGGTCCATGGCTTCCATTTTAGGCATAGTAAGCACAAGAGAGTACAGAGTATCTATAATACTAGGTTTGCCCACCTGTGTAGAAGTGACACACCCATGTCCGTCACTGGTAGCGAGTTTTTTCACTGTTCAAGGAAGCTCTACTTAATGCATTAAATTAAAGTTGAAGGTAAATACAAACTGGCACATGTAGTACAAAAACAATAATCTGATCATTCACAAAGGAGGGAGAGGGGACAAGTCTTTTTAAATAGTCCCCTCAGGGTTTTTTTCTGTTGCCGTATATATACGCCTGTCAGCGTGACCCAACGGGACAACCAGACATAGGCCTCCACGACTCACCACATCATAGTGGTGGCAAGATCACCTACCACAGTCAACCAACCGTAGAACAGAAACCATGAACTTGATTAGTACATTGTGCGAGGGATCGGGAAATGTACCGGAAATGGGAAAGAGAGTGCGACTTTTATATGTAAGAAATGTTTTGAGGGGTAGTAAGTCACAGCATTCCTAACTACACCTCAAGTTCCCCTCCAACCCTCCACCTCACCGCCAGGTCCTTCTCTGCTTCTCTTTCCTCTCGTGGAGCAGTAAGGTACACTTAAATGACAATTAGGTTACGTGATACCCAGAATGCTAATAGGATTCAGGCAGGATGGCTTGCAGGAACACCTGTGGAACACATGGAAGAGTCCTTGAAAAAATATCTAGGATCACATGGCCTGGTCACAGACAGGGTCGCGGGGGCGTTGAACCCCGAAACCCCCTCCAGATATATCCAGGTATACATGTAACTTATGTCTTCCAAAACAATGGTATTCAACTAGCGAGGTGTTTCTAGATCTGCAATAAAGATATCAAGCTATGGACAGCATTCACGAAAGTTCTAAGGAGAATAACACGAAATTGTAATGACACGATTGCAGACAAACCACGGTACGGGGACGGGGGGAATTGAACTCGCGGCAAGTGAGTGGTAAAACTTCAGGCCAGCGCAGAAGCCACTGGGCCAGCTGGCTACAATGTGACCACAAATGCAAGTTTTTACAGATGAATCTCCCGCCAGCTGGGGTGAAACGTTGGGCATGTTTCCTTACACCTGCTGTCCCTGTTTACCTAGCAATACGTAGGTGCCTGGGTGTTAGTCGACTGGTGTGGGTGGCATCCTGGGAGACAAGACTGAAGGACCACAATGGAAATAAGACAGTCCTCGATGAGGCACCGACTTTCTTGGGTTATCCTGGGTGGCTAACACTTCCCCGGGTTAAAAATCTCAACAAATCTTTGTATCTTTTGCAGCCTCTCATTTTCTATGCTACCTGCAGGACTTCCTCTCCTCGTTTATCCTGCCCATCATAAATAGTGCCTCTGTATTTTCTCGAGAGATGTCCACTTTTGTAAATGAATATTTCGTGCTAAAGTGTTATGAAGTGGGTAAATAATTCGGTGTTGTAAAACACTTTCGTGGAGACGTTGATCTGTTCGTGGAAGTGAACATTTTCTTTCGCTCTTTTGTTTTGTCAACATAAATCTTCCCCGGAGACCTAATGAAGATGGAGTCTATAAATAGTTGATGGCTAGTTAGGTTGGAGCGGCGTGCAGACCTGATGAGCAGTGTGGCTCACGCACACAGGCAATTACGTAGCAAACTGAGTGAAGGATCACGTCCAGATTTACGGAGGGGAAGAAAGTGGTGCCCGAGGCATCGGAAGGAAGTAGTTGTTAGCTATATAATGTGAGTTGTGTGATGCTAAGCTTATTTGATCACAGTGAGACTAATTTTCTGGAGTTTAAAATACCTACAGGTGGTATAAAATACCTATAGATGATATAAAATACCTACAGATGGTATAAAATACCAAGGAATGTACCTGGACGATAGTCAAGAGTGCTACATCACAAGAACTGTCCTCTAGGGAAGGTACCTTGATGCTCGTCACGAGAACTGTCCTTTGAGGAAGGTTCTTGATGCTGGTGGATGGTTCTTGATCACAAGTGGTCCTCCTTTGTCATTCCTGACATCAATCTTGACAACCTACCATAACCCGGGTGCTGTATGACCCGCACAGGTTATGCGGGTTCACTCGCGCTAGTAATGTCAGCTTTCGCTAAAACATATTAATGCAGTCTGCTTATGTTCGCTCTTGCTAGCTGTTATTATCAGTAGCGTCGGTATGGTGAAGACCCCTTGTATATACTATATACACCGAAAAGTATACATCAGTGTATATACCCTGAAAGATATGCAGTTCTCGGTGTACACACTGAAAAATGCGTCTCTCCCAGTATATATACACAGATGTGAGATTATATATATATATAATATATATCCATGCATCTACCTCTTGGTCTATACACTGCGAGATATATGCCTCTGCAGTATATATACCACGTGGTGGACCAACACAGCTGATTGGGTAACTGCAGACACTATTGATTCGCTTGTTGGTAATTTCTGTTGACCTGGTGCAGTTTATCCTGTTGCAGACTCTGGCTTGTTGTAGGCTCTGGCTTGTTGTAGGCTCTGGCTTGTTGTAGGCTCTGGCTTGTTGCAGGCTCTGTCTTGTTGATAGCTTTGGCTTGTTATAGGCTCTAGTTTGTTGTTGCAGGCTCTGGTGTCGTGTCACTAACGACCAGGTGTCATGTCACTAATGACCACATGTCACTACCTCTTGTGTTATCTGTAACCAAGTGTCATGTCACTAACGACCAGGTGTCGTACACGCTGCTTAAGGCTCAGTATAACACTCTACGAGTGGTGTCAATTATCCCAAGACCAAATATTCGGGTTTTTAATAACATTACTAAAAAATTAAAAACAAAAAAATGGTAATTATAAATGAAAAAAATAATTAACGAATTATACGAATAATCTCATTTTTCAACTTGTTAGTTTTCTTGATCATTTACATGACAACGAGAATATTGACTTTGTTTACAATCTTAGGTTATTTTTTTTTATCTAACGGTATTAAGCTTCAACGTAATTTTATAAGATAATGTGTGTGTTTTGTCTGCCCCCATCTCTTTCTGTTTTCTTCAATTTCTCTCCTCTATCTATCTTCCTTACTCTCTTTTTTCCACGATCCGTTCATTTTTCCCGTTTTCTCTCTTCCTTCATTGTGTATGTCCTTTTTTTTCTACTGTCCCTCATTTTTTCTTCTCGTACTTCCTTTTTTCTCTCTCTCTCTCTCCCTTGTCTTGTCTCCCCTTACCTTCTTCCTTCTCACACCGGCTTCTCTTCACTGGTTTGGTAATAGTGTTGTGGATGAGTGGAACAAACTCCCGAGTACCGTCATAGGGGCTGGGACGTTGTGTCATGTCGGTAATATGTATACACTTGTGTAGTGTATGAATATTACTGACATGACAGCTCGGCCATGTTACGTATGACGTCTCGGCCATGTTACGTATGACGTCTCGGCAGTTTTGTCTGGGATAGGAACTAACTCACAATATCTGGTGAAATGATCGACCATCACACATGTTTATTACCTTGTATTGTACATTGAAAATTGGTTAGCAAATCTATTGCAACTCTTTCCCATGGCTCACTGGTAGTGGGATACACTTGGATAGGATTGGGACCATTGATATTACCTTTGTGTTTCATACAAACACTACACTTCTTAACATACTCGGTAATATCAGTTGCCATACGAGGCCAAAAATACTTCAGTCTGGCTTGTTTAATAGAACGATCCATACCAGGGTGTGCAACACCTGTGAACTAGCTATAAGGCTACTTTCACTAGTGACTGAGGAATTACTAACTGATATACACGTCTACTTGGTGTTCCCAGCTCGGTTATGCGATACTATAATTCTTGGTTTATAACAAAGTCACTGATAGGTGCTGGTAGCTTCACAGTAAGAATAAGATCTTCCTGGAGCAGGAATCACACCAGACCACATGGGATCTGTTCTTCGGGCATTCTTTACATCCTCAGCACTAAACGGTGCTACTAGGTCAGATGTAAGACTAATTCATTAAGTGGAAGTGACCTGACTACCTGGGTTTACCTGGAGAAGGTTAGCTCCGGGTGGTCAGGTCTAATGTCGGTGAGTGATGGACATGCCTCGCATGGGTCAGTAGGCCTGCTGCAGTGTTCCTTTTTTCTTATGTTCTTATTACAATCCCTCTTCTTTCTTCTCCCCTTCTTATTGCCTTTCTCTTCCCTTCCCCTCTTCCTTCCATCTCGTTTTCTTCCCCTCCCTGAAATACAAGGTGTTTAAAAATGATGGACCCATTTTCAAGGCAATATTTATTTCAAATCGGGTCAGTTATTTCGAAACACCTGTGGCGGTTTTAATTGTTGTATATTTCATTAATACTGAGACTGGAAATAATCTAAATCCTAATATAAATAAAAATCTAAATTTAAAATCTAATCTAAAAGAATCTCAATCTAAAATCTAATCTGAGAGAATCTAAATCTAAAATTTAGTCTAAATCTAAATCTAATTTAAATAGTTTCTAAATAAAAATCTAATATAAATACAAAATCTAATATGAATAGTCTAAATCTAATGTACACTGGTGTTTGTGGGGTCAGGCTCCTGGCTGGAAATAAATGAAGTCACTTTGACGTGTTTTGGGGGTTATCCTGCAGCGTTGTTTGACCCTTGTTGGTTTAGCACTTACTTTCTATTATAATTGGGTTATCCTAGGTAATTTACACTATGTATGATAATTGTATTAATATTGGTAGAATTACCGACAATGTTAAGTAAAATGACACAATTGTAACTAATGTGACATTTTATTGTGGCAACGTTTCGCTCTCCAGGAGCTTTGTCAAGCCGTTACAAACAATACATGGACACAGAGGGTATATATATACTCAGAGTGAGGTGTAATACTAGTGGTGGTAGTAGTAATATTAGTTGTAGTAGTAATAATACAATAATGTAGAACAGTCAACTTGCACACGAGTAAAAGGTTATAAAAGTTATTACTTGGGTAGCATAAAAATAGTTAAGACAAATAAAAATGTCACATTAGTTGCATTTGTGTCCTTTTACTTAACATAATAATTGTACTTAGGTGTACCAGTGCCTAAATAAACTTTACTGCCCCAACACCAACGTTTTCTATGGTATTCTTGAGTTACCCCTGATGTGACCCCCGTGCTCTCTCACTATCCTGCTATCCTTATCTCACTATCCTGCTATCCTTATCTCACTATCCTGCTATCCTTATCTCACTATCCTGCTATCCTCCTTTCTCTACCATGCTATCCTTATCTCACTATCCTGCTATCCTCCTTTCTCTACCATGCTATCCTCCTTTCTCTACCATGCTATCCTTCTTTCTCTACCATGCTATCCTTCTTTCTCTACCATGCTATCCTTCTTTCTCTACCATGCTATCCTTCTTTCTCTACCATGCTATCCTTCTTTCTCTACCATGCTATCCTTTTTCTCTACCATGCTATCCTTCTTTCTCTACCATGCTATCCTTCTTTCTCTACCATGCTATCCTTCTTTCTCTACCATGCTATCCTTCTTTCTCTACCATGCTATCCTTCTTTCTCTACCATGCTATCCTTCTTTCTCTACCATGCTATCCTTCTTTCTCTACCATGCTATTCTCCTCTCGCTATCCTTCTCTACCCTGCTATTTTCCCTCACTACCCTGCTATCCACTCTACCCTACCACCACTGACACTGCACCACTGACACATTCCACCACTAACACACTGCTCCACTGACACACTGCACCACTGACACATTCCACCACTGACACACTGCACCACTGACACATTCCACCACTGACACCACCACTAACACACTCCACCACTGACACCACCACTAACACACTCCACCACTGACACCACCACTAACACACTCCACCACTGACACCACCACTGACACACAGTATTGATATGCTGCCTCACTAGAACACAGGCACCCATGGTGTGGTGTAGGCGTGTGTGTGGTGCAGTTATAATATTAGATCTGGTTACCACCTACGTCTTCTCGTAACATGTGACGCATCTATCACCTAGATAAAGGCTTCACACAACCAAAAAGTTGATATGTTAGACACTTGTGTAACACTTGTTTATTTTTATTGTGGGAAACGTTTCGCCCCGCGGTGTACTGGACTGATGAAGCCACTGTGTGGCGAAACGTTTCCTCAATAAAGATACCCAAGTGTTGGACATGTGTCTAATTTATCAACTTGTCGGTTCTCTGAACCAGTTATGTACAAGCTACAGGTGACCTACTTGTGACCATGGGAGGGCGTGGCGTCGTGATGCCGGTGAAGGGCTCTTGATTCAAGGAACTGGAGCAACCCTAAAAAATTCAGAGTCGAGCCTAATTGTCTCAACATTCTCTGTGTGCTCTTTGACCCCTGAGGGTTTAGCGCTTCCCAAGAATATAATTTAGATAGTTCTTTCCCGGTTGTACCGACGTAGTTGTACTCGCAAAGTTGACGCTAATGGGGTTCGAACCGTCGGCTCCTGGCCCAATCTCTCAGCTACTCTACCACAGGTGTATGACCCTTGTGGGTTTAGCGCTTGGTTTTGATTATAATAATAATACTCTGCCACAGACTGACCACCTCAAAATTAAAGTCTTCGAGGGTGATGGACTGATGACATCGTCTTTACACATTTACTGCTGCTGTTGCCTTCTCAGTATTCGACTGAAGAAGCCTACTGTGTAGGCGAAACGTTTCGGGATAAAGTTACCCAACTTTTACACAGGTGTGTCTTAACTTATAGGTATTGAATACCTTACCATATACTCTTACAAGTATGTTTGGATTGGCCTCCCGCCACTTCATACAAGATCATTCCATTTACTGACCAGCCTCACACTTGTCAGTATGGTACCTGTGACATCCCTGTGATCACTCTCGTTTTAACTACCCTGGTAGGTTTAGCGCTTCCTTTTTATTATAATCTCGTATTAACTACCATCTTTACCCATGTTCTCCCTGTCTCCTTTCATTGTCTCTCTGCCTTAACAAGCTCTCTGCAACCTTAGTGGTTCCAGCATAGGTGAAGAGCCACGTTCCCTGGAGTCTTAATGCTTCCAGGAGGGCTGAAGAGCTACGTTCCCTGGAGTCATAATGCTTCCAGGAGGGCTGAAGAGCCACGTTCCCTGGAGTCTTAATGCTTCCAGCGTGGCTGAAGAGCCACGTTCCCTGGAGTCTTAATGCTTCCAAGAAGGCTGAAGAGACACGTTCCCTGGAGTCTTAATGCTTCCAGGAGGACTGAAGAGCCACGTTCCCTGAAGTCTTAATGCTTCCAGCGTGGCTGAAGAGCCACGTTCCCTGGAGTCTTAATGCTTCCAGGAGGGCTGAAGAGCCACGTTCCCTGGAGTCTTAATGCTTCCAGCGTGGCTGAAGAGCCACGTTCCCTGGAGTCTTAATGCTTCCAGGAGGGCTGAAGAGCTACGTTCCCTGAAGTCTTAATGCTTCCAGGAGGGCTGAAGAGCCACGTTCCCTGAAGTCTTAATGCTTCCAGGAGGGCTGAAGAGCCACGTTCCCTGGAGTCTTAATGCTTCCAGCGTGGCTGAAGAGCCACGTTTCCTGGAGTCTAGAGACGCTACCAGACGGGTGGTGATCCTGGTATAAGAGTGCGTGTGACTCGTGCATCCTACTGTAGTCAGTATTGAGTGGCGGGAGTTGGAGGTTGGTCCTGTGGGAAGGCTGCTCCCCACCCCACCCTCGCGTGACCTGCCCCACTACTGAGGGGAGGAGAGGGTGGCTAGTGGCGGCGCGAGGCAGTAGCGCGGCGGGCGGGGTTGGGAGAGGCAGTGGCTGGCCGTGTAAGGTCATGACCTCGCATATACCGGGCGTGGGCTCGAGGAGTAGCAGAAGCAGCCTGGTGGGCTCAGCCTTCAGTAGTGCTAGTTCGCGTCGGGAAAGTGCCCTTAGCAGCAGCGGCGGCGGCGGTAAGGAGTTCCGCGCCTCCCGCTGGTGGCTGGACAAGGTCCTGGCGCACAAACACGCCGTACGTACTCCGCCAACAATCTCAACCACCACCACTAACTACTTGCCCACTCTCACTCCTCACCTCTCAGCGGTCACCACCACTATTCCTCTCCTCCCGAGGACCACCACCACCCTCTCACTCCTGCTGGAGCTGCTGCAGAAACACCGCAGTGACTTTACAGCTGACTAGTTCCTTGCCCCGCACAACCATAATATAGCCTTTGTTTACATAGTGTAGTTGACTCACCAGTCTTCTAGATCTGTCCCAACACCACTACTGCTGTTGTAAACACCCTTTACCCTCTGTGGAGGTTCTGGAGGCGAGGTAGTAGTAGCTCCCTCTTGAGAGAAGCAGGAACTAGAATCTTTTTTAGTCAACACTTCTTCAAACTTCCTCCTAATTATTGGTGACCTTACCACTTACCACACAAGTTTAAAGTGTCCTGTACAAAGTCTAGCTTTGAGCTAGTCACATTTTTTTTAACTATAGACGCTTGTATATATTTTTTTAACGTAGTAATGATCCCACGAGCGGTACACTTAAATTACTTAATGAATGTTGTACACATAATAGTTATAATCAACTAGCTAAAAAATATGCTATTACATCTCTCAACTGTATGATCTTTAAGTCATTATTTCTATTTCTAGCGTAAATAATGTACGTCATGCGTCTTTATTTAATTATAATCCATCTTCAATTCTTCTTAACGTTATATTAGAGCAGATTAATGTATTATACCGTTAGTGATTTCCTTCGTGTCTTGGGAGTTTAAATCCCGCATTTGATGGGTAATGAGGAGGATTTTGTGTTTGTGTGTGGTGAGTTTGTCTGATGAAAGGCTGCCGTGCTGGCTGGCTGTAACCTCTCACCACCAGTTTGGATAATGACAGTGAATGTGTGGCTTTTGCGCACCGCACAACTACACTATACCACACCACCCACCGACACCCAACACCGGTGCCAACGCTACTAGCGACAGTGATACCGGCGCCAACGCTACTAGCGTCAGCCAACTCCTCCTCCAACAACACCGGCGCCAGAATCACCACCAATAACAACGGCGCAAACACCAACACCAACAACACGGCGCCAACACCCTGCCACAACACATTATTGTCATTAAATTACGTCACATTACACCACGTTCAAGGAGCACAACAATATTGTTATCACAGCTACAAGGAAAATGATAACCTGAATGACTAGAACATTGAAAGCGAGAGAGGTCAAGCCAGTGCTGACACGCTTCAAGTAACTCGCTCTCTAGGCTGGAATATGGCCACCTTCAAGACTGGCGAAGTTGCACAACTCCACAATATACAGAGAACCTTCACAACTCCCATAAATTCGGTCAAGCACCTAAATTACTGGGAGCTCAGAGGTCCCGCAAACTGTACTCCTCGGAACGTAGGTTGCTTGTAGATGCTTCCGGGGGTCGCCGCCCCGCGGCCTGGTCCCAAACTGAGCCTCCTGGTTGCTGGTCTGATCGATTAGACTGTTCGTGCTCGCTGCCCCGAGTCCAACGTGTGCACCACAGCCCGGTTGGTCAGGAACTGACTTTAACGTATCCAGTTCCCTCTTGTAGACAGCTAGGGGGTTTATTGGTAATTTCCCTTATGCAAGGTGGAAGGTCGTTGAAGAGTCGAGGTTCCCTTACACTTATTGAGTTCTCTCTGTGTACTTATTGCTCTGTTTTTCATTGGAGGTATCTGTCTGCCAAGCCTTTTGCTTTCGTAAGGTGTAATTTCGGAGTGAAGGTTTGGCACCAGTCTCTTCAGAATCTTCCAGATGCACATTATGATGCTCCAAGGAGTACACTTCGAGGAACTTCAAGGACTCTCAGTAATTTAGGTGTCTGACTGAGGTTATACGAGCAGGGAAAGTTCTCTGTACATATCCTATTTCTGCAATTTCGCCTGCCTTGAAGGGGACAGTTAATTAACAGCAATATTCCGGCCTAGAGACGAGTGACGTGAAGAGTATCATAATTAGCTTGGCCTCTCGCTCTGAGAGGTCTGGTCTGGATTCTGAGGCCTGAGGCCTAGCGTGCGCGGTTCAAAAAGGAGTCATGACACTACGCTAGTATGGCATACAGAGGGATGCTACATATAATGGTATTGACACATATATATATATTGCACTACTAACACCCAGATATGCACACCGTAAGCAGAACGATCAGTACACACAGAATTCAATAGGTTTAAAGGGAACGTGAGTCTTCAACGTCCTTTTCTTTATTCGTAAAGGGGATTACCAGCAACCCCCTAGCTGTCTTCGTGAGGGAACATGACAAAATCCTTAACTCAGTTCCTGATCATCCGGGTTATGGTGCATACGTCGGACTGCGGGCAGCAGGTATCAACAGCTTGATCGATCAGGGTAGCAACCAGGTCTGGTCTGGGATGGAGCCGCGGGGGCAGTGACTTCCGGAAGAGATTATAACACCTCCACATTACACCACCTCATTATACCACCTCCACATTACTCCACCTCATTATACTACCTCCACATTACTCCACCACATTATACCACCTCCACAACTACACCATCATATTACACTACAACAAGATATATACCTACACCACCATATTACACTACAACAAGATATATACCTACACCACCATATTACACTACAACAAGATATATACCTACACCACCATATTACACTACAACAAGATATATACCTACACCACCACATTACACTATAGAAAGATATATACCACCACCACAAGATATATACACCACTACACGAAGATGTATACACTACGCTACACTACACAAAGTTGTAGCAGTAGAAGAGAAGATGGAACGTAGCAGGTGCTACCTCGCTACTATCACTCATCAGCTTAAGAAAGTATTTATCTACCATCACCTTTGATGCCACCACCATCTCTCACTTTAATTATCACCAACCCCGGGGGCCATTTTCTTGATTATTGTTGTTTTTGTCTTCCCTGTTATTGTTGTCTTGTTATTACCTGTTGTTGCTGTTACTTATTGTGTTATCTGTTGTTGCTATTACCTGTTGTGTTATTTGTTGTTGATATTACCTGTTGTGTTATCTGTTGCTATTACCTGTTATCTGTTGTTGCTATTACCTGTTATGTTGTTGCTATTACCTGTTATGTTGTTGCTATTATCTGTTATGTTGTTGCTATTACCTGTTATGTTGTTGTTATTACCTGTTATGTTGTTGCTATTACCTGTTACCTGTTTTCAGTATTTGAGCTTCATCAGTCCCTGGAGGGACTGACCACCTCAAATACTTTTTCTCCAAGGTTGATGGACTGATTACATCTTCATTTCATTACTACTGTATTTGACTGAAGAAGCCTACTTGTTTATGCGAAACGTTCCATCAATGAAGATACCCAACTGTTGCACATGTCTTAATCTTCAACTTGTCAGTATTTTATACCATTTTCACCAACAATGTCGTAGTGTTTGCAGTTTGTCTTTCCAATAACTTCACTCTTATCAGTATGAACCAGCCTACTTATAACTGTTTTTCATCCGCTTCTGTAGACTACGTTTTCATTGTGTTGGTCTTTATTTCAAGTTCAACACGTTGTTTGTGTACTAACACAATTGTACTCTCCCAGTTGTGTTTGCAGGGATGTCGAGAAACTGCTTCTGGCCCCGCCTCCTAAACCACTTTGATGTTCATCATTGATTTCTGGCCTTTGGGTCTTGTCTACTCTTGAAGCTGTGTTAATTTTGCTACCAGTGCCACATCCAAGTCATTCCACTTTTCATGCACCCTACAGATAGAGAAATACTTACATTACTATGGCTCATCTTTGTCTTCATCTCTCATCTGTGTCCTAGTCTTCTTAATTATTTTTTTGCCGTATGCATGTATGTATGTGTGTGTGTGTGTGTGTGTGTATTCATTTGTACTTCAGTATTTGTGGTTGCAGTTGTCGAATTTCTGCCCAGGCGCTTCTGTCACACCTATTTTTTAAAACTGTGCATGGACCCTGCCTTTTCCACTTCCTGGTCATTTTGAAGCTGAAGAAATACTTCCTGACATAACTGTCATTCATCTATGTTCTTAATATCCAGCAGTACCCTCGTGTACCTGGTTTTCGCCTCTCGAACAACCTGCCCCCATCCACCCTATCAGTTCCTCACAATATTTTGTATGTTATGTTTTCTCTGATGGTATCCTTCAGTATGGCCAGGTTAATCTTACGAGTGTATTCATAGCTCCAGAACTAATCTTGATGCAAACCCCGGCAGTTTCTTGACCTGCTTTATCAGGTATGGATTAGTGCTTCATATCCCAAGATGGGCTTGACATCGTATACACGGTGGTGAAAGACTTCATTGAAATTCTCAAGCTAACCTTAGATTTGCCAGTCTGGCATATACTACACAGGTTATTCGGTTGATGTGTAGCATCAGACAATATGCTTGTGACTGCTTACCCCGGGATGCTTCTTGACTGAGGTTTACAGCCTTTGTCCTTCCAGCCTGTACACCATTTCTGGTCTTCTTTGCCCTTCCCAAATTTTCATAACCTTGCACTTCCTGGGGTTGATTATGGCATTGATTATTAATTACTTGTGTCAGACCAATCCAGCAGCTTGTCCACCTCCATTTGTAGCTGTCCCTTGTTCTAGCTTGTTCTCCTTATTAGTTTCACATCTGCGAATGGCGTGTACTCAGCTAGTTGTGGTTGCAGGGGTCGAGTCACAGCTCCTGGCCCCGCCTCTTCACTGGTCGCTACTAGGTCACGTCCTGCTCCATGAGCTTTATCATACCTCTTCTAGCTGTGTGTGTGTGTGTGTGTGTGTGTGTGTGTGTGTGTGAGTGTGAAGAGAGGTGAACGTGCTTGCGTATGCCCGAGCGTATACGCAAGACAGTATTTTCATGACTACTCACAAATATTAACCCTGGATGTGTGGTTTGATTAGAGAGGAGTGTGGGTTTGCAACCTGTCAGCAATACTCTCTCATTTTACTCGTTATGCAATTACACAGTTGTCTGGTCTGGTTACCAAACCTCCTCCCACCTTCCATTATCCATTCTGTGAGCAGAAGTTTCTATTTAGCTATTTCATGTATGTAAATATTGAGATGGTCGCGTGTACAGATTGATTGTCTCATGTCTTAGGAATTGCTGACTTATCCTATTACCTGTCTGGTTAGTTAGTTGCTTGGTTGGTTCGTTAGTTGCTTGGTTGGTTCGTTAGTTGCTTGCTTGGTTAGCTAGTTGCTTGCTTGGTTAGCTAGTTGCTTGGTTGGTTCGTTAGTTGCTTGCTTGGTTAGCTAGTTGCTTGGTTGGTTCGTTAGTTGCTTGGTTGGTTCGTTAGTTGCTTTCTTGGTTCGTTAGTTGCTTGGTTGGTTCGTTAGTTGCTTGGTTGGTTCGTTAGTTGCTTGGTTGGTTCGTTAGTTGCTTGGTTGGTTCGTTAGTTGCTTGGTTGGTTCGTTAGTTGCTTGGTTGGTTCGTTAGTTGCTTGCTTGGTTCGTTAGTTGCTTGCTTGGTTAGCTAGTTGCTTGGTTGGTTGGTTAGTTGGGCGGGTTCAAAGCCTATCACGTCAGGTTGCACGTCGCCTATTACCACCAGGGAAGAATACTTTAATACCGAATATAAGGATTAAAATAAGCTCTTTATCGTATATACACTGAGACGTATACCTCACGGTGTATGAATATGTAGTGCCGAATAGGTAAAACTTGCAATTTTGGCTTAAATAGCAACTCTCTTCTTGCCGAATAAGGTAAGCGAAAATTTGTGTATGCAATAATTTCGCAAAAATCATTCTGAACCTAACGAAAAAAAAGTATATTTCATTGTATTTATTAAATTATTGTAAATTTATCTAAAATATATTTAGTTGGATTAGGCTAATTTAAATTGCGCTTGTTATAATAAGGTTAGGTAAGTTTTCTAAGGTTCTTTTGGTACAAAATTATTAATTTTTACATTAACATAAATTAAAAAAATATCTCTAAACGTATAAGAGAAAATTTTAGAAAGGATTTAATTTTAAATGAGTTCTTGCAAATTGACTAATTTTACCTATTCGGCACGACATATATATATATATATATATATATATATATATATATATATATATATATATATATATATAATATAATTTCATTTCCCTTCAATATGTCATGTACGATATTTGATGTCTGCATTGTGGCCTCTTTTGTAAGTTGTGGTGGCTGCCACTGGGAACAATATAATAGTGGTAGGTAGAGAGAATAGCGTGACACATGGGGTAAGGGGAAGGGGGACCACCTATATATTGGAGAGGAAGAAGACCCATAATTGCTTGTCCATTGTTCCTGAGACCAAAATATTCGTGATGCGAAATTGCGAGCCATATTTAGGTGGATACGTTGTCTGTTGTGTCTCTTCTGTGCGTGTTGTACCTTTTTAGTTTATCATGTACCTGTCGTTCACTTCGTGATGTGACCCCCGACGCTGGACCACATCAACGTGGTGGCGAGGTTTGAGCGGCTTGTGCCTAGGGGTAAGAACCTCTTCTCCAGGAGGGGCTCAACTCTCCCCAGCCGAGTGCTTCCCTGGCTAAGATCCCAGCAACTCTCTCGGCATAAATGGTGGCCACGGTGTGCTAAACTATCCGTATCAGTATGGATGGGTATCGGTTACTTTTGATGGTATTAGCCTAAAATTGAGTGGCAGTAGTGGCAAAATTTTGGTATCATCGCGTCACTTGTTTTTAGTCCGGAGTCACACATCCGACTGTCTAGTCACCAGTAAAACACACATGATTGTGGGGGTTGTGTAGTGCACGAGTGTTGGAAGTTCGATCCTCCGTGTAGTGATCACCTGTTCTCTTGTTATAACTAGAAGCAGCATTCCATGTTCACTGTTATAAAGGCAGTAAGGTCGAGGATTTAATATAGAAGGCGGGATTTTCTTGCTTTTCATCACATCTCATAAGCAGCAGCGCAGCTCCACCAGATTTATTAATGAAATAAACTTGAAGCTGTAGCAATCTTCCCTAATTATAACCTTAATTAAGACCCGTGTTGAATGTGTAATTTACAGTGTTTTTGTGTTAACTACTGTAGCTTCTGGGTACGAAATTCATTATCTCTCTCTCTCTCTCTCTCTCTCTCCTCTCTCTCTCTCTCTCTCTCTCTCTCTCTCTCTCTCTCTCTCTCTCTCTCTCTCTCTCTCTCTCTTCTCTATATATATATATATATATATATATATACATACACACACACCCAGTATTATTTACGAGTTGTTTTCCATGAAACAAAGGAGAAAATATGTTAATTTCCTTTTTTTGTATGGTTATTAATTACAGGGGAAAGCAGTAAGCAGCCCCTTGCTCCTGGTATTTTAGTTGACCTCAACACGCATAGCTTGGGAGGGAAGGATCCGAACCCTCTTGCTTAAGACCTGGCTTGTGCTGGAGTAACCCATACACGGACCCAACCCTGGCCAACCCACAGATGAATGTTCCGCCAGCTGGCGGGGTATTCATCTGTTAAAACTTGCATTTGTGGTCGCAGTGGGACCCATGTTAACCTCCCTATGGTGTATTAATATACCTAGTTAGATGACTCTTCTTGTAGCCAGCTGGCCCAGTGGCTTACGCGCTGGCCTGGAGTTTTAAGACTGACTCGCTACGAGTTCAATCCCCACCCGTACCGTGGTTAGCAGTTGTTGATGTTATGACCACTCGTCTTAAACACAGTTTTGCCGAGTCGCATGTAATAAAGACCCGTGTAAGATGATTTTCCCTTAAACTGGCAACCAGCATAACCACCACCTTGAAGACACACTCACCAGGGCGGTAGGAGCAGTGATAGCCTGCAATTTACATACTTCCAGATAATAGAAACTCCGAGAAAATAGCATTTGTTCCCTGACCAACAAACACATTGATGATAATGTCAGGGAAAGCTGCGCCACAACAAGCAGTGTAACCTGTCATATGGTGGATCAATACTGCAACAGCAACTATCACTCTGCAACGTTGACGAAAATTGTATGTACGTTGCGCGAGGTGTACAGCACACCCACATGGAACAAGAACATGTGGTCATCCACACACACACACACACACACACACAGTGCTGGAACTAATAAAATAGCCACAGCCATAATGTATTACCACCCAGCTGAGAAGTCTCGAAAACCTACCAACAAACATGATGTGAATGACCTGTGTGTGACCTGAGGTTGAAAAACGTATGTGGTGTGACCCCAAGTTGAGCACCGTACGTGGTGTGACCCCAAGTTGAGCACCGTACGTGGTGTGACCCCAAGTTGAGCACCGTACGTGGTGTGACCCCAAGTTGAGCACCGTACGTGTGTGACCCAAGTTGAGCACCGTACGTGTGTGACCCCAAGTTGAGCACCGTACGTGGTGTGACCCCAAGTTGAGCACCGTACGTGGTGTGACCCCAAGTTGAGCACCGTACGTGGTGTGACCCCAAGTTGAGCACCGTACGTGGTGTGACCCCAAGTTGAGCACCGTACGTGGTGTGACCCCAAGTTGAGCACCGTACGTGGTGTGACCCCAAGTTGAGCACCGTACGTGGTGTGACCCCAAGTTGAGCACCGTACGTGGTGTGACCCCAAGTTGAGCACCGTACGTGGTGTGACCCCAAGTTGACCACCTTATATGGTGTGACCCGAGGTTGTCTTCTAACACCTGCAGACACTTAGCAGATTGTTATAGGTCAGCACCTGAGGAAGGACCAAAATAAAACCCCATTTGTAATAAGACAGATTGACTTCTAGAACTAACTTGGGTTACTAACCTTCCCGGGGAATGATCAGACAATAGTCTTTACTACTGTTATTATTATTTGTCTTCTAGTTCCGTCTGAATACTTGTACAGTAGTCCAGGGATGGAGGAACTACGATAAATTTGTCAGCTGCTAATTTTGGAAAATTTCGAATTAGTCTTGATCATTCATGGCGAAGGAAAGCAATAGGGGATGCATTCATGCTTGCACAGTCTCTTGCTCAAATTCTTTGTCTTCACCTACAGCAGCACAGATCACCTCAGTGTTCACTTGACCATCAAGCTCAGGTCACCTCGGTGTTCACCTGTTACTCTCTCCAACGTTGTATTACCTTTTTTTCTCCTGTTCCATTCGCTTCTCATCCTCCCCCTGTTCCTCGTCATCCCCCCCCCCTCCCACGTCCTGGGTCACGTGAGGTCTGGGAAGCGTCTCCTCGCCTATCTGACATCCCAATTTTTGCCAGACATTTAATAGTTCTAAATGCTGAGTGAGTTTATGCTCTTATTTTATACTCTATATTTTAATGCATTTGTCTGTTTTTTATTAAATTTTATGTGGCCATAAAAGCGTGAAACATTACAAATATGTTGAAAGTGAGTGTGTGTGTGTGTGTGTGTGTGTGTGTGTGTGTGTGTGTGTGTGTGTGTGTGTGTGTGAACCTTAAAAAGCGTGAGTTTGAAGAGAATCAGTCAAAATATTGTGTTGTAATAACTATAATTTTTAAAGTAGTGGACTGGTAAGCCAGTGGAAGGCCTCGGTCAGATGACCAAAATCTCCAGCTGCTTGGACAACACTTATTAGAGCATTATCAAGTCATATAACTTGATAATGCTCTAATAGTGAAAAATTGTCCCAATAAAAGCTTGTTCTGAAACGTAATTTTGTGTATACCTGGAGTATACCAGGAGAGGGTTTCGGGGGTCAACGCCCCCTGGTCTGTGATCAGGCCTCGTGGTGGATCAGAGCCTGATCAACCAGGCTGTTACTGTGTGTGTTCAACCAAAGCGCATTTTGCTAAGCAGTTCAGAAGAGATGGAGGCCACTGTACCGTGGTCTCCATCTACGGTACTCTTTACCAACTCCAAGACTGAGGGACTCATTACCTCACCATTTGTATTTAGTTCTACTGTCTTTCAATTATGTCCTTGAATTTGTACTGATAAAGCCACTGGATGGTGAAACGTCTACAATAAGGATACCCAGATGTTGCATATGTGTAATTCTTTACCACTGTAACCGTCTGGAGTCTGCTGATGTGAAAGATGTGTACTATTTGTGTTTTCTGCTCTCTGTATTGAATTGATGAAGCAACTGGTTGGCGAAACATCTCCTTAATAAACGTTCTCGATACCACGTGTGTATTACACACATCTCCCTGATTACTGTATATGAGCTGCATACATGTGTATGCATACCCCATGTATGATCCTGCAGTGACTGGTGACTGTGATCGATGAAGCTCAAGTACCAGACTCTGACATTTACGTCTCGGATTGGTTGCTGGGTGAGTCTGAGCTTGGGAGGCCTTTTGTGAGGTATGTGGTAGTGGTGGTGAGATCTTAACTGAGCTCTTGTCAGGTATATGGTAGTGGTGATAAGTCTCAGCTGAGGTCTTTATGAGGTACGTGATAGTGTTAGTGAGATCTCACTTGAGATATTCTGTGAGGTATGTGATAGCTGTGCCATTGAGATATCGACTGTTCACCTCAAGGTTGTCTCTACTCGGGTTCATATCTCTGCCCTCCGACCCCTCATGGAAGGAAAAGACCTCAAGTTTATGTCACTGCTAATGTGCCTACCCAGTTACCTATGCACCTAACAAATTCAGATCATTCTATTCAACCCATCCACCTACCTACCTATCCATCTACCTTCCCTACCCTACCACCAACCTATCCAACTCGCCCACCTACTTTCCTTGTATATAACTGGTTCAGAGAACCAACAGGTTGATAAAGTAGACACATGGCAAAACTTGCGTGTGTCTATTGTGGAAACGTTTCACCAACCAGTGACTTCCTTAGTCCAATACAGAGAAGAATAGTTGAAGATCAGGAGGAGTTTGAGGTGATCAGTCCCTCAGCCTGGAATTGATATAATAAATTCATCAATCTTGATAAGGTTGATGAACTGATTTCATCGACTCCAGGCTGAGGGACTGATTACCTCAAACTCTCTCATCTTCACCAATCTTCTTTATATTGGACTGATGAAGCCACTGTGTGGCGAAACCTTTCCAGATACCCAAGGGTTGCACAAGTGTCTAATTTATTAATGTATATTTATGTACGCTGAATGTTTCACTTGTCTCTTAGGCATTTTCTTGCCATGACAGGAAAAAAAATATGCATTTGTGTAGAAGTGTTGAGCAATTCACTACGGGAGCTGGTAATTAGGGAGCAGGTGGCGTTGTTATGTACCTGGTTAGGTGGAACAAGCTTCCTCGGGAAGACAGGTAGTGAAGCACAGGTACAATTAGACATTAGTGGTGAAGGGAAGGTACTTGTAACTAACAGTGGTGAGTCCTGTGGTGGTGGTGATGATGGTACTTGCTGTGGTGTAGGAATATGTTGAGAAATGGTATGGTGATACCTACAAGATGTGGATAAGACACTTATGTACAGCTCAGGACATCTATTAGAGGAAACGTTTCGCCCCTCGTGGAGAAACGTTTCGTGTAATAAATATCGTGAAGTGTACGTAAGTGTCTTGTCCACAAGAGGAATGTGTTGTGGAGGCCATGAATGAGGGAGGTGATGCGTGCCGTGAAGCTTTCCCTGGAGGACTACAAGGCCCTGATGGGCCTCCAGGAGGTATGTGCCTCTCAACACCTGCTCTCACATCATCCACACTCATTACCTGCCACACATCATCTACACTCATCACCCGCTTCGCATGATCCACATTCATCACCTGCCACGCATGTTCCACATTCATCACCTGCCTCGCATGTTCCACATTCATCACCTGCCTCGCATGTTCCACATTCATCACCTGCCATGCATGTTCCACATTCATCACCTGCCTTGCATGATCCACATTCATCACCTGCCACGCATGTTCCACATTCATCACCTGCCTTGCATGTTCCACATTCATCACCTGCCTCGCATGTTCCACACTTGCCTCTCACAGCATCTGTACAAGAACAAAGAAATACTGACCCTAAATGGGGTAACAATACACTAAGATAATTCATTGGTCAAAAGAGAGGCATTTACAGGCGAATGAACAGAGAAGAGGGAGACTTTAGACTAATATATTCAATTAAAGAGAAAAAAGGAATAAAAGCCAATAGTTTATAAAATTAAAGTCGCAAGGAAATGAAAGAACAACCCTAAAGGTTCCTTTTAGGTATGTAGGAATAAGAATAGGGAGAAGATAGACCTACTTAATTAAAAGATGCTCAGGTGACTTAACTCTCAGAAAAATGTGTACCATTTTTAACACTTCCTCTGGTTTTACTCAGGATTAATCATATAGGTCAGGATGAAAATAACTTATGATCACAGTCAGACAAATGGATTAAAACCAAACAAGACCCCGGGCCCTGGTGAAGTGTTTTCAAGGATTATAAAGGGATGTAAAGAGAAATTTAGCAAACCATGCGCTAGTCTCTTCAACAGCTCACTACAAGCTGGTATAGTGCTGGATGAGTGGCAAATGTGATACCCATTTACAAAGTGGGAGATAGATCCTTAGCTTCACACTATAGATCAATCAGCTTTACTTCAACTTTAGGGAAAAATTGATAGAATGTATAACCGCAGAGGCAACTCGAAGCCACCTTGGTTGATGTACATTGATGAGTCTCAGCATGGGTGTTCAAAGGGTCATTCTTGCTTTACAAATTTACTAATCTTTTTCACTAAGTTATTCAAGGTGGTAGATCATAATATGATATCGTGTATATGGACTTCAGTAAAGCCTTTGACAAAGTTCCGAACAGGTGACTGTTGAAGAAAGAAGCGGCATAAGGTGAACTTTTCTCCTGGGTCGAGGCATGGTTGATCGACAGGCACCAGAATTTGCATCAATGAGGAGAAATCAGTGGAGACCCATTACCAGTGGTGTTCCACAGGGGTCAGTAGTGGGGCTCTTGTTCACAATATACATGAACACCATAGATAAGGAAATAGTGACATAAGCAGGTTAGCTGATAACACTAAAATAGGCCATCACATAAATTCTGAGGACACTAGAAAGCTACAGGCTGATCTGGGTAGGTTAATGTTGTGGTCGGAGAAGCAGATGCAGTTCAATATAGACAAGTGTAGGTTCTAATCATAAGAAAAGAAAATACCATGACACTTTTAAACTAATAATATAACCTCAAACTGAATGCGAAACAAAAATTAATTGTTCTAGTTATCGTAATCAAAAACTAAGGCAACAGTCCATAAGTGTTCACAGTACAACTAATTTAATTCTCGGTTTCATATCAAGAACTATAAATAATAGAAGCCCTCGGGTTATTCTTCAGTTTTATACATCCTTGGTAAGGCCTCATTTAGATTATGCTGCTCAGTTCTGGTCTCCATATTACACAGTGGACATAAATGCGCTGGAAAACATACCGAGATGATCGCATGTATCAGAAATCTTTGCTACGAGGACAGACCGAGAGCACTGAATCTGCGCTCTCCGGGAAGACGTAAAATTAGAGGTGTTATGATTGAAGTGTACAAATAAAAAAAAAAACAGGAATAAAGATTGTGAATAACGTGCTGAAGATACATAACCAAGACAGGACTCGCAGCAACAGGTACAAGTTAGACTAATTTAGATTTAGAAAAGATATAGGAAAGCACTGATTTGGGTTGTGGATGAGTGAACAAACTCCCGAGTAGCGTCCCTGAAGCCAGGACTTTAAACACAGATTGGCCGGGACCTCGGTAGCGCAGCCTTGCTCACCAGTTTGAATGGCTGCCGAAACGTTTTTAGAATAAAGATATGCAAATGTTGTACAAGTGTCTGATTTATCAGTCTATGATATTACATATTGACGTGTACTGATAACATTTACCGCACGTGTCTGCAAGTGTTTACACGTCTGTTTTCTACGTTCTTTATTTTCAAATCTTGAGAACAAGTTGGTCCCTCACCTGTTCTCACCTGTCTTCCCCCCTCACCTCTTGCTTAGTCTCACCTGTCACTCACCCTCACCTTCCTGTCTGTGGTCTAAGTAGATGGGATGAACAGTGAGGTGATGGGTGAACATGAGGTGATGGGATGAACAGTGAGGTGATGGCTTGAACACCGAGGTGATGGCTTGAACACCGAGGTGATGGCTTGAACACCGAGGTGATGGCTTGAACACCGAGGTGATGGCTTGAACACCGAGGTGATGGCTTGAACACCGAGGTGATGGCTTGAACACCGAGGTGATGGCTTGAACTTCAAGCTGTCATTTTCACCTAAGCCACTCTTGAAAATGTAAACTACATGAATATTCTGGCTGGCTTAAATCATTTACTGAGTTGTTCCAGCCACAGTGTTGTCAGTTGTTCCAGCCACAGTGTTGTCAGTTGTTCCAGCCACAGTGTTGTCAGTTGTTCCAGCCACAGTGTTGTCAGTTGTTCCAGCCACAGTGTTGGTGTCAGTGTTCTTGCAGCCACAGTGTTGTCAGTTGTTCCAGCCACAGTGTTGTCAGTTGTTCCAGCCACAGTGTTGTCAGTTGTTCCAGCCACAGTGTTGTCAGTTGTTCCAGCCACAGTGTTGTCAGTTGTTCCAGCCACAGTGTTGTCAGTTGTTCCAGCCACAGTGTTGTCAGTTGTTCCAGCCACAGTGTTGTCAGTTGTTCCAGCCACAGTGTTGTCAGTTGTTCCAGCCACAGTGTTGTCAGTTGTTCCAGCCACAGTGTTGTCAGTTGTTCCAGCCACAGTGTTGTCAGTTGTTCCAGCCACAGTGTTGTCAGTTGTTCCAGCCACAGTGTTGTCAGTTGTTCCAGCCACAGTGTTGTCAGTTGTTCCAGCCACAGTGTTGTCAGTTGTTCCAGCCACAGTGTTGTCAGTTGTTCCAGCCACAGTGTTGTCAGTTGTTCCAGCCACAGTGTTGTCAGTTGTTCCAGCCACAGTGTTGTCAGTTGTTCCAGCCACAGTGTTGTCAGTTGTTCCAGCCACAGTGTTGTCAGTTGTTCCAGCCACAGTGTTGTCAGTTGTTCCAGCCACAGTGTTGTCAGTTGTTCCAGCCACAGTGTTGTCAGTTGTTCCAGCCACAGTGTTGTCAGTTGTTCCAGCCACAGTGTTGTCAGTTGTTCCAGCCACAGTGTTGTCAGTTGTTCCAGCCACAGTGTTGTCAGTTGTTCCAGCCACAGTGTTGTCAGTTGTTCCAGCCACAGTGTTGTCAGTTGTTCCAGCCACAGTGTTGTCAGTTGTTCCAGCCACAGTGTTGTCAGTTGTTCCAGCCACAGTGTTGTCAGTTGTTCCAGCCACAGTGTTGTCAGTTGTTCCAGCCACAGTGTTGTCAGTTGTTCCAGCCACAGTGTTGTCAGTTGTTCCAGCCACAGTGTTGTCAGTTGTTCCAGCCACAGTGTTGTCAGTTGTTCCAGCCACAGTGTTGTCAGTTGTTCCAGCCACAGTGTTGTCAGTTGTTCCAGCCACAGTGTTGTCAGTTGTTCCAGCCACAGTGTTGTCAGTTGTTCCAGCCACAGTGTTGTCAGTTGTTCCAGCCACAGTGTTGTCAGTTGTTCCAGCCACAGTGTTGTCAGTTGTTCCAGCCACAGTGTTGTCAGTTGTTCCAGCCACAGTGTTGTCAGTAGTTCCAGCCACAGTGTTGTCAGTTGTTCCAGCCACAGTGTTGTCAGTAGTTCCAGCCACAGTGTTGTCATTTGTTACAGCCACAGTGTTGTCAGTTGTTCCAGCCACAGTGCTGTCAGGTCCAGCCACAGTATCGTGACTTTTATGCTGTTGAAGGACTCCTGACTCAAGTAACTTTACCTACCCTGCCTTTCCTCGTATCAAACGTGATTTCTTCCAATTCTCCATGCGCTGTAGGGCCCATACGTATTTAGAGCATCCCTGTGGCTCAACTGAAAGAAGAATGATAAGCCTTCAAGAGAGAGTGAGGGTGTCACCAGTCCCACGTTTGTCATTAAATTCACCTGACATTTCTTTGACGTTAGAAAAACTGTTAATGGTAATTCCACGTTCTTTCAGGAATGTCGTCCACGATCTTGCTTTTCTTTGAGAAAAGAGCCGCGGAGCTCTATAATGGTGGTGATGGATGGGGGACATGGTGGTTATAGACTCCTGAGGGAAGCTTTGTGTGACACACCCGGCATCACTCGTATTGCTTTCTCCAGTGTTCCCTGCAGGAGGTAAAGGAAAGTGGCAGAAGGGTGGTATAAGGGAAGAGAGAAGCCTGAGCTAGCAGAGACGGGTGAAGGATGTAGTGTAGGGAGAGATGGATGGAAGAATATTATTTTGTTACACAGTGCTTCAACATTTGTAGTTTGTTTAGTGTAGAGGTCGTGGGAAGGTAATGTGCATGGTGACATCAGCAGTTGCTATGCACCAGGGTGCTGGGATAATCTCTTGTTTCCTAACATGACACACGTGATGTTATCAAACATTTCCATGTGTCAAGCTGTTATTTGAATCCATTTTCACTCCTTTGTTTCATGACTTATGAGTTCTAGTAACATTAGGAACTACGTATGTTGTTTTAAGGAGTCCAATGGAAATAAGTTACATAGCTTGACTTTCTAGGGGTATCCGGCGTTATTGATTCTCCTAGGTTAATAAGTCTGAAAATAGTTTCCTCTTTGGCGTCTTATCTTCCTCTTATTCATAGGCCTAATAGAGTGTGTACAGTGAATAATTATTATTATAATCATGGGGGAGCGCTATTAGGTAACGTATCCGTCTCGTAGTTACCTGAGGAAGACTGGAGTCTCCGGCTGCGCTCCTTATATCAATAAATAGCGTGGTGGAGCCACACAGTGACCAATGCCAGGACTCAGTTTTGAGAACCTGGCCATTTCTTATTTGAGGAAAACATGGGCTCCTACACGCTAGATTATAGTTTGACCCGAGGTACGTACGACCTGGGATTCTTGGGAGGTCACGCGAGGTTGTGACCGTGTGTCTCCGTGTACCAGATGGCTCTCAAGATTTAGTGTTTATCCTGGGTAATAATTACGAGTATTGGTCAGGTTTATTTTTTTAATTTATTTTTTTTAATGCAATTTAAGAACGTTGTCTTGCTTTGTTGTGCTGCTGATTCTCCCTCTTGCTGCTTCTCATACTTTTTCTTCCTCCCTACCTTTTCTGTAACTCATTGACAGTGTCACTTTTCTTTAAAAAAAAATTTTTTTGTCATAAATGATTAGGAAATTTGACCTTTCCTCTAAATTTACTGACTCATCTGGCCAGTGACAGCGAATTATGGTTGTGGATTTAGGAATGAAAAATATAATAGTTTTGCTTAGCTCGCTTTTACGAGTTACATAATGTGACTATACTGTTAACGACAGTGGTAACTTTATATTGATAGCAAGTAGCAAGTCAAGTTGTTCATATGATAATGGAAATGTTTCATTGTTAGAAACAGTATATGAAGCTGAATGATCCTAGTGTTCTTTTTAAATCCCATAAAATTGACCTTCCGTGAAACATGAGTCCCATGTTGGAAATAAAAACTGGATGTCATTTGTGTCCGTCCTGAATTATTATGAAGTCGCCAGGAAGACGAGGGAAGAAAGCCAGATGTCAGGTCAAGGGCAGTGCGAGGGGAGCAGACAGTCAAGGTCAGGTCAAGACACGTGTTATCATGGTAAAATATGTACCCTCTATGCTCATGTCTTTGGAGTCTAAATAACCCACATAAAAATGGAACAGAAATATCCTAAATACTGAAAACTTAGCCACTCTTAAAATTAATAGGAAGATATTTTCCAAGAACCAGCACTTTTAAGACGCCACAACAGCAGACCTTTTATTAAATACAACATTTCACGTATAAAAGACTTTATAAAGCCTAAAAAAGACTAAAAAACTTGATAGACTTTTCTAAAACCATCCTATTTAATAAAAGGTCTGCTTTTGCTATAATATTTTTTCTTTGTCTGCCAGCCCCAGGTACTTGTTACTGACATAGGCAAAATCCTTGATAAACACCAGTACATACTCTGGTATGTATCAAGGATTTTGTAGGCATTCACACCCTTTCCAGTGTAGTTAGAGATATTGTTCACTCTGTAATGATATAAATAATGAGTTTATTACATAGCTCATCAGCACAATTTCGAACGAAACCACTTCCAGATGGCTGACAAGTGTAAACCAGACGAGCCTGGCCCAAGGCCGGGCACTGGGAGTAGAAAAACTCTCAGAACTCATCAAAGGTATATCAAAGATATAGTCACTTGACAGTAAAACCTAAATACACATGTCTGAGTATATGCAGTGACGAAAGATTCGATTTTTTTAATGTCATAGGCTTATCACAACCTATCCTAGCAGAGCTCACCTTCATGCATTGACCTGACTTCCACGGTGCTGACTAGTGCATCTGACCCAACATGACCCCCAGCCTGACACTACATAAGAGAGAGCTGACCAGATGTGACATTAAGATACAGACGATAATGTATGTTTTGCTCTTTACAGACTACCCGTGCTGCCACCTCCTCCTCGTCTCCTCCTCCCCTCACTCCCACCATGTCTGCAATGGACTACACGTACAACCGGTGAGTGGTTCACGGATCATGTTCAACAAATGGTGAATGGTTCACAGATTGTCTCCAACAACCAGTAAATGGTTCGCAGTTTATCATCAACAGTCAATGAATGGTTCTTCAACAACCAGTGAATGGTTCATCATTCCCTCAGCCTTGAAGTAATTTTGAAGTGGTCAATCCCTCAGTTCTTAAGTGTCCAGCTCTCTGCATAGTCACTTTGAAAATATACAGTATTTTATTCCTAAATAAAAAAAAAGCTTATTTGAATCTGCTTGTATGGGTAAGGTTCTCAAACTAGAAAGTAGGCTATGTAATTTTCATTTTAATGGTGTTTCATGGGATAAAATATTGGAAATAATGAAGTATATATAAGCGTTACTCCCACCAGTACTTCCAGGTAATGTCTAAATGGTTAGACATCACTTGAGACAGTGGTAGGAAAAAACTGAAGTCTGTTCTCTAATGTTTTTTTTATTCTTTCCAGAAATGAAAGTCTACGGACACTAGACAACATCCTCGGGCACATTGGCAACACTCCACTTGTCAAACTCAACAACATTCCCAAGAGCTATGGCCTCAAGTGTGATGTTTGTGAGTAGTCACTGTTTTTGTGTACTCACCTATATGTGGTTGCTGGAGTCTAGTCCTGGCCCCTGCCTCTCAACTTGCCAGATTCACTCCCTCCTAACCTTGTGGGCTCTATCATACCTGCTCTTTAAAACTATGTATGGAGCCTGTCTTCACCACTTCATTACATTTCCTGACCACCCTGAGACTGAGGAAGTACTTCCTGACATTAATGTGGCTCATTTGAGTATTTGTTAGATACTCATGATTTTTTATCTTAAATAAATGTTTTAGCTTTCTGGCAGCATGCACAAATACAAATAACAGTTTTTTTTTCTCAAGGGAGGTGTCTCATTGCTGGTGAGGGGCTCTTAATCCAGGGAAATGGACCTTTCTTTCTCTTCCTTAGATCAGATCTCATTGCCTTCCATTTTCCATGTATTATATGGCCTCCCTACAGTTTAGTGCTTTGCTCAATTATAATAATAATAATATACCTGTACGCACATTAAATTCCTCAGATGGAAAATGCGAGTTCTTCAATGCTGGAGGGAGTGTGAAGGATCGTATTGCTCTACGTATGGTGGAAGATGCGGAAAAAAAGGGACTGATAACACCAGGTTTATCTGTCCTCATAGAACCAACATCTGGCAACACAGGTCAGTAAAACTATGATTTTAGCTACATAATGTATATTTAAATATTGTAAAAAGCTACTATAGAATATGAAACAACTTTTAAGATATAGGAAAGTCTAGAAAGATTTAAATATAGTTTAATATGTGTAATGAACAAATAACTAGAGGAAAAAATTGAATTCAGATGTAGTCTATAACTGTGGAATACATAACAAATTGAAACACGGAGACTGAGTGCATGGCTGGCCACTGAGTAGTTCCATAGCGTGAGTGTCAAGAAATAATTACTTCCATGAATAATTATAATTGTCCACGTAAGATAAAGGCAACTATGTATTTTCATCATCTCAACTATGGCCTTTAAATACTGTTTCTCATTCTTTGAGTTTATCACTTGTGCAGCTGTATAACCCCTGTGGTTTAGCGCTTCTTTTGATTATAATAATAATATCACTTGTGCTTCATGGTGCTTGACGAGATTTGTCCTTTGTTACTTAAGGTTATGAAGAATAAAGATAGTGTAGTGGCCATAGTGATTATATCACACAGCTTTTGTAAGTGTATTTTTGGGGGTCTGAAACGACTAATCTAATTTACATTTGTTCTTATGGGAACAAATTTGTTCGGTAACGGCACTCGAACAGCTTTCTGAAAAGAATTTTCAACGAAAACCGAGGGTCCACTGTACATGCATATGATAGAGGCAAAAACAGCTAAATAAAGTTTCCAATTGCTACTTCTGTATTTTTATGAACTACAACTAATTAGTATTCCCATACAGTCAGCTATTACAAGGTCTGTCTTTACCATCAGTTGATACGTAGTAGCTTACTTATAAAACGGGTACTAAGTCTACAGATGAAAACTACATTATATGCAGGAGTGTTTTAGGTGCTTATGTTGTGAGATCAGTAGGGTAGAGAGGAGAGTAGTTGAGTATCTAGCAACTTGACCCAACCTTGAATGGGTGACCCATTTTCACATGCCATATGTATACACATTCTTTCTCTAGCTATCAAAATTATTAGAATAATTAGCAGTGCCTCTGCTAATTAAAAAGCATTCAAAATCTGTCACTTGAACCCAGGACCATCCTCACGTTGCACCAAGTCAAAGAAAGACTATTGTGGATACGTGTGTCACAGATATCTTTATGGAGGGTTAAGGTGCAAGTTGATTTTACCCATACGCTGTTAATTCACAGGTTATAGGAATCCTATCTACAGGGTACTTAACCTATTAATCACAGAATTCTATCTTGTTGTAACATTATTGTTAAGCTAGACATATCATATACATAGCATTGTGCAGGAATTTCACAAATCACTGTAATCAGTTTATGGTCAGGCAGCCCTCTGCAGGGACTTTAAAAATCATCATAATCAGTTATTAGTATCACACAAAAAAAAAAACTGGTAAAAATTATATGCTGTCCCATGAAGCCAAAATTTTCACAACATGTACTCAAAATGTTGACAGATGGCTCATTTGCTCTATCTGGGTTATATATGTACCATAATGCTATTTTCACAACAAGAGTATTGAATAGCAATTAACTGTAAATGTAGATTCCCTTATTTACAAGGCACAAACTTTAACTTTGAAGGCACAGATTCCATTAGTTTAAACACTAAAAGCGAAATGCAGTTAATAATTAATCCATTCTTATTGTAGTTAGGCTATAAAAAAAATGTTTTCTTAATTAGAAAGATAAATGCTATCTTTTACTGTTAGAAAAATGTATACAGTGGTACCTCGAGTTACGATGATGGTCCCCAAAATCGCCCTTTTATGTAAGTTTATTTTTTTAAATGCTTTTGTAAGTATATTTTTGGGGGTGTAAAAGGACTAGTCTATTTTACATTATTCCTTATGGGGATAAATTCGTTTGGTAATGGCACTTGAACAGCATTCTCGAACGAAAAAATATCGTAACTCGAGGTACCACTGTATTATGTTATAAAATTTATTCATTTATACACCCTTGTAAAACAAATGAATAAATAAAATTGGAACTCCCATCTGTTTACCTGACACATGTCAGTGTATCAGTTTTAAGTAATCAGTTATTTTTCAGTCCTTTGAATAATCATAAAAAATTTAAGTAGCTATATTTTATTGCAGGAATTGGACTTGCATTATGTGGGGCAGTGAAAGGATACCGTTGCATAATTGTGATGCCAGAGAAGATGAGCAATGAAAAGGTTTATGTACTTAGAGCCCTTGGAGCAGAGATTGTGCGTACCCCAACCTCTGCATCATGGGATTCCCCAGAGTCTCACATCTCAGTTGCAAAAAGACTGGAGAAGGAGATTCCTGGAGCAATGATACTAGATCAGGTAATTTTATAAAAGCAAATTATTTAATTTTTTTTTCAACACACCAGCTGTCTCCCACCAAGGCAGGGTGACCAAGTAATTTATATAGTAGGGGTTACTATTCCCTTGCTCCTGACATTTTAGTCGCCTCTTATGACACACATGGTTTACAGAGGAGATTCTTTTCCACTATTTAATGTTAATGGTAAAAAAATTTAGGTCATGTCATGAAGGTCAGTAAAACCTTTCAGTTTTAGGCAAAAAATTATCAAAATTACCTTGTTGACTTAAAGGTTTCAGTATTTGTAATTTATTAAGTCTCACTGATTCATATTGTGACAAATTAATCACCTATTCTGAAATAGCATTGCAAATTTATATACGTATTTAATGCAGTACAGTGAATTTTTTTCTTTCACAACAGTACAAAAATCCTGGCAACCCCATGTCCCACTATGAAGGCACTGCTGAAGAAATCCTGCAACAAACTGGTGGAAATGTTGACATGCTGGTGGCAGGTGCGGGGACAGGAGGAACCATCACGGGTATTGCAAGAAAACTGAAAGAACGAGTAAGATATGTTACTTTTGTGTTCCATTTTTACAGCTGAAGAAAAGGTGATACAGGTAAGTACTATCACATTTAGTCTAATTATTAAATTGATCGTATTCTGATATGTACAGTGTGTATTGTCAAAGCAAGTGGCTTTGATGAGGAAAGTGGTAACTCGTACATTGATTAGGGCTTCATTCTCTGTTTATACATTTGGCTTCTTCATTGAAATTGCAAACCAAGGTTTCATTGTATAGTCTTAAGTTTTTTTTATTTATTTCATGTGATGCTTTGACTATATTGGTCATGAGAAAAGAGTGGTAGTAGATGGTTATTTCATCACATAAGTGCCCGAGTTTAGTGGAGCTGTTATGCTGGTCCATATGTGGTTGAGGTGCAGTATTGACTGACAAGAATACAAGTGGGGAAAATTAAGGATTATTTAGTTTACAGAGATCAAATGTTGAAGTCTCTACCAGATGTTAGGTATCCTTAATTTAAATGATATAAATGATTTAAATGATATAAATGATATATGGGTGTGAAGCATGGGTTGCAAATGCTGCAGCGAGGAGGAGGCTGGAGGCAGTGGAGATGTCCTGTCTAAGGGCAATGTGTGGTGTAAATATTATGCAGAAAATTCGGAATGTGGAAATTAGGAGAAGGTGTGGAGTTACTAAAAGTATTTGTCAGAGGGCTGAAGAGGGGTTGTTGAGGTGGTTTGGTCATTTAGAGAGAATGGATCAAAGTAGAATGACTTGGAGAGCGTATAAATCTGTAGGGGAAGGAAGGCGGGGTAGGGGTCGTCCTAGAAAAGGTTGGAGGGAAGGGGTAAAGGAGGTTTTGTGGGCGAGGGGCTTGGACTTCCAGCAAGCATGTGTGAGCGTGTTAGATAGGAGTGAATGGAGCCAAATGGTTTTTGGGGCCTGACGAGCTGTTGGAGTGTGAGGAGGGTAATATTTAGTGAAGGGATTCAGGGAAACCGTTTATTATAGATTTAGCCGGACTTGAGTCCTGGAAATGGGAAGTACAATGCCTGCACTTTAAAAGAGGGGTCTGGGATATTGATAGTTTGGAGGGACTATTCTAAACTGTCGTATCTGAGCACCTCTGCAAAGACAGTGATTATGTATGAGTGAGGTGAAAGTGATGAATGATGATGAAAGTATTTTCTTTTTGGGGATTTTCTTTCTTTTTGGGTCATCCTGCCTCAGTGGGAGACAGCCGACTTGTCAAAAAAAAAAATTGTTCAAAATTTTCTTCGAGTTTGTATTCTAGTGCTGTATTTAAGATTCTTTATACTGCTCCCACTGTAATATTAATCTTAATGTTGTTGGCACTTTAATAAATTGGTTATTTATATACAGTATTTGCCACTTTCATATCTTATGTTTATTTTTGACATTATAATTAATTTCTATAGTAGATTGCAGTACTTCCCCTTTTTTATTAGGTCTACAGTTCTGGATGGAGAGATACTAAGGTATGTTAAAAATATTGGCAACTTTACATTTTAAATAAATCTCTATTAAAAATATACATGGGATTTTAGCATATAGGAATTGTAAAAGGGCGTTGATATCACCATTGTGTTTGGAAAGTATTCTTGTCTTGGAGAAGAACATTCTTATGTTTTGTAATTTCCATGGATGTTTTTGTCAGTGTTAATAGGTAGTCCGCTCATTCTCGCACCATGATTAAAAATTGTATAAATCTGAATGTTTCTTATTTAAGTTTGGCCATTTTTTTACAAGACATGTCACGGCTCGGCTGTTATTTTTTTAGTTTGCTTATTTATTATACAGGTACATATATAGTACTGGAATTGCATTCTATGGAGCCAATAAACTATTAATATTAGAGGTGTGTGTTAGATATTGCATACTATATTACGGTATTTGATGTTGGTAAAAGATGTGTGAGCGTGTTAGATAGGAGTGAATGGAGACAAATGGTTTTTGGGACCTGACAAGCTGTCGAAGTGTGAGCAGGGCAATATTTTGTGAAGGGATTCAGGGAAACTGGTTAGCCAGACTTGAGTCCTGGAGGTTGGAAGTACAATGCCTGCACTTTAAAGGAGGTGTTTAGGATATTGGCTGTTTGGAGTACATCTAAACTGTTGTATTTGGGCACCTCTGCAAAGACAGTGATTGTGTGAATGATGGTGAAAGTGTTTCTTTTTTTTAAAGGTCACCCTGCCTTGGTGGGATACGGCTGGTTTGTTGTAAATAAAAAATAAAAGCTTGATAACATATTTGCACTATCATGTATTAAAGTGAGCAATAGAACTTGGCCTAAAAAATGAATATACAGTAGACACTGCTTCTTTCAACAAACCGGCTGTATCCCACCGATGCCCAAAAAGAAAAACAAAAGTTTTTCTTTTTAACTTTAGTTATGTATACAGGAGAAGGGGTTACTAGCCCCTTGCTCCTGGCATTTTAGTCGCCTCTTACGACACCCGTGGCTTATGGAGGAATTCTGTTCCACTTTCCCATTGAGACACATTACTTATCTTAAAATATTTTCGTCCTTAGCTTATAGTGAGTGGTGAATATATATATTCTAGGAAGTCTGAATAAATGAAGAATGGGTATAATTTAAACCCACTGAATTAGCGAAATGCCGTAAAGTGAATCATTGTAAAGCGGGACCCTCCTGTATCTGAAAAAGAACAAACACCTTAATGTTTATAAAGGAAAATCTCTCGAATTCGGCTGAATCAATAACATGATGGTTCCTCAACTGTTCTTGTATTCCTACCTAAAATTTTAAGAGCAAATTGTTTTTTTTATCTAATATTAATACAGTGTACACTGTACACCTGCAATGAATGATAATTATCATGATAATTGAAGCATTTTGAAATTAACCAGTACCAAAACAAGTCTAATTTCCTTAAATGTGAATAAAGGCATTCATATTAAACTTAAAAAACATTGACTATACCCTAGAAAACTGCCTGAGGTCTTTGAAATCCACTTAGTTTTTTTTTTTTTTTTTTTTTTTTTTTTTTTTTTATGTTACTGGATTTGATTTTGAATGTAAGCCACAAACACATTATCAAAACTTCAGGTGGCAGTACTGTATTTCTGTAAGCATACCTCTCAAGTGTTAGTATGTAAATTTAGAGAAAATTTACTAAATAGAGGGAGTTCAGTACAGTACAGTGGTACCTCAGGTTACAAGCTTAATTTGTTCCAGAAGGCTGTTCGAGTGCCGATACCGAACAAATTTGTTCCCATAAGGAATAATGTAAATTAGATTAATCCATTTCAGACCCCCGAAAATACACTTACAAAAGCACTTACAAAAAATACACTTACGTAATTGTTTGAGTTGGGAGCTGTTCGTATGTCGAGGTACCACTGTATATTAGCTATGGCTGATTCATCCAGCATATTTTAAAAAATTAAGTATTCTTTTGTCAATTTTTTTATAATTATAATCAAAACCAAACACTAAACCCACAAGGGTCATACAGTGCTATTGATCACACAGTGGTGCAGCCCCTTAGCCCTTTTCCATGACTGCATCATTGACCACACACACTATTGACCTAAATAAGAATGCTAATTATGGATTTCAATTTAAAATACAATGGTCCCTCGGTTTTCGTGCATCTCCAAACTCGAACATTTATGTAAGTGTATTTTCGTAAGTGCTGTTGCAAGTGTATTTTTGGGGGTCTGAAATAGACTAACCTACGTGACATTATTTCTTAAGGAAGTAAATTCGTTCGTTAATGGCACTTGAGCAGCATTCTAGAACGAATTTTTGGCGAAAACCGAGGGACCACTGTATTGTACAGTATCTTAAATTTGAGGAAAATGGAAGATCATTTTTTCACTAACTTGATTCTGGATTTTCTATAATTCCACACACTGGTCATGAATTATATATACTAGTCTAATAAGAGAGAAATTTTATTTTTATAGGAATGTCACGTAATTTGACTTGCACTTGGTTCTATCATGGTACTTCTTTCCATGCACCTTGTTCTATCGTGGTACTTCCTTCCATGCACCTGGTTCTATCGTGGTACTTCCTTCCATGGGGAGGAAAGGAGAAGCGAAGATACAAGGAATCTGACATAAAAACCTTACCCATGTTATTATTAAGCCAGTGTATTGTTGAGAGGAACCTCTAAATTTGCCAGCCTACTGCCGTAGTTAGCAGAGAATAATGTATTGTATGATCTGAAGAATAAAATGGTAACGAGAGTCCATTCATGTTCCTTTATTTTACTGTAGAAGAATAACTGATGAATGCATTAAGACATTAAAAATAAATCTCATTACTATGTTAACACTGTAATATAATATACATTTCATAGATTCCAGAGTGTAAAATTGTTGGTGTGGACCCAGAAGGCTCTATACTAGCACTGCCTGAGGAACTTAACAGAACCACCATCACATCGTATGAAGTTGAGGGGATTGGTTACGACTTCATTCCCAATGTTCTTGGTAATAAATGTTCAGTCATGTACCTCAGGGAAACAAGAAATTTTACCCAATAATTGCTGAATACGGTTAAACTATAATTTTTTAGCATTCTTGTACTATACGTACTAGGATATTCTAAGGTCTATATCATAGGGAAAATTTTAAGGGAGTTTCAGGAAAAAATCAAATAACCAGAGATCTTCAGGTCTTTATTCATGTTTAGGTTTAGCACTTATTTTGAATAAAATAAATCTTATTCCCACCAGACCTGTGAACTTTTGATGTAATAATATTATTTTGTGATTTAATACTGCAGAGTTCTATTATTTAACTGAAAAATTAGACACATGTACATCATCTGCTGTATATATTTCTAGTCTTCATATTATGTCCATGTATTGTAATGATAGTCACTGGATGGCAAAACGTCTACAAGTAGATACCCAGATGTTGCACGTGTCTAATTCATCATCTTGTCGGTACTGAATACCATTAATATACTATTAAGCGTTACAGTATTTTATAGATATACTAGAGACTGTTACTCTTTAAAAGTTGATGCATTTGTGACATAGTTAGAAAGGCCAAACAGGAGAGCCTATTCTACAGTTGTGTATACGTATAATGGGATGGCAGGGTGATAAAGGGCTGAGGGTGTGCATATTGGCTAGTTTGTGTGTAGGCAAAATTTCTTGTCACAGATACTTACATTGGACACATATGTGTACTCGCCTGTTTGTGGTTGCAGGGGTTGAGGCTCAGATCCTGACCCTGCCACTCTTCAAATTCATTCCCTCTTAGCTTCATGGGTTCTCTTATACCTGCTTTTATAATTACGTATATATGGAGCCTACCTTTACCACTTCCTCACCAAGATCATTCCATTTACTGACCCTTCTGAGGCTGAAGAAATACTACCTAACATCCTAGGGTTCATCTGTAACCTTAACTTCCAGCAGTGTCCCTGAATTTCCATTTCTCTCTTCAAACAGCTGATCCTTGTCTACCTTATCAATTCCACTGAATATTTTGTATGTTGTCATCATGTCCTTCCCTTGTACTTCTCCTCCAGTGTTATGTCCAGTTCCATTAGCCTCTCAGCAAGCCTTGTTGCATACTTCTGCACTTCTTCCAGTTTCTTAATGTGTGTGTGTGTGTGCACTAAAAAAACTGTCCTTGTTTCTGTTCTGTCATTCAAGCAACTATGTTTGTTTGGTATATATTTCTTGAAGGACAGGCATCCCTTGAACAGAATCAAGGACTAAGTTTGTTTAGGCACAGGTACACGTATGTACAGTTATCACACAGTGTAAATTACCTAGGATAACCCAAAACAAAAAAGGAAAATATGTAAATCTATAAAACTCACTCAAATCAGAATTTATTATTAGTTTTATAACAATTTTTGTATATAAAATCAGCTTAAACTTATTCTGTAACCCATCTTGACCCATCAGACAAAAGATGACAAAACACCTTCATTTTCTTGTGTTACATTCTGTACTATATTGTCACTGCAAGATATATTATAACTTTATGTACTGGTGAGCTGCATAAAACACAGCTATAAGCTTGTATGCAACAGCAAGCCCATGTCAATTTTTTTTAATAATTTGCATAGCATTGAATTCCACAGTGCACTGTATTTCAAGGTTTTTTTATGCTATATAATTTGCCTTTTACTGAATAAAAAAAGATATGGAAGCATTGAAATATATTAGTCTGCATTTGAAAGGAGGGGTTTGGGATAATTGCCATTTGGAGGAACATCTGAACTATTGTATCTGTGTGCTTCTGGCAAGACAATGATGGAGTGAATGATGGTAAAAGCATTCCTTTTTCAGGTCACCCTGCCTCAGTGGGAGACAGTCAGTGTTAAAAAAAATTATAATACATTAAGACTAGATATTAAAGGGCTCTATCTGATTTGAAATTTTACAGATCGAGACGTGATTGATGTATGGATGAAATCCAACGACAGAGATTCACTTACGATGGCCCGCAGGTTGATTAAGGAAGAGGGCCTCTTGTGTGGTAAGATTTTGAAACTTATTTACTTTTCATAATTATGATAAACAGTGATAAGAGTACAAAAATAAAACACTGAATAAAATCAGGTATTCATGAAGAACAAGCGTATAAAATGGAGGGTGAGATAGTGTATTATATCTGTATGATTTCTTGAGAACTTTTGCTAAGGTAAGTTAATAGTTTTAATAAAGCTTCATGTAAACAACAAATAACAAAAAAGGTACAATACCGTGACTGGAACAATACACACAACTCGCACATATAAAAAAGAGAGGAGCTTACGACAATGTTTCGGTCCGACTTGGACCATTTACAAAGTCCAAGTCGGACCGAAACGTCGTCGTAAGCTCCTCTCTTTTTTATATGTGCGGGTTGTGTGTGTATTCATGTAAACATTTTGAATGTAATAATTAGGGAGGATTGAAGATGATTTTTTTTTACATTTTTAATACTGAAGTGGCTAAGCTTATTTTGAACCCCATATCCATCCAGTGGATGATAGTGCAGGAGCATATAGATGCATATGAACCTAGTAACTAGGCTTAATATGGTAAAAAAAAATTTACAAATTAGTTAGTTGCAGAATATTACTTGTATTTGCTCAATTGCTGGTGTCTTATTTTCATTAACAAAATAATTTGACCTATCTTCTAGGTTTAAGTACTGTCATTATCATTATTTCTCAATATAATAGATAGTTAAATACATAATGTTCAAGAAAGTGATGACGAGGCTGACAGTACACTTTACATACTTTTTCATATGCTAAACTGCCAAATGTACAGGTGTACCTCTCTAATATGGCACTTCACTTTAGCATAGTACTTCACTAATACAGTGCTTTTCAATTATATTCATGTTTATTATTTTTGGAGGTGATGTGCACGTTAGCTGACCAGCGCCATTTTGTTATCTGTGCTCAGTCCGTTTACAGCATTTGTGCACTTCGTGTCTCAGTGTCATATTCTTGCTAGTGAAAAAAAGACTGTGACTCACTTAAGACAATATTCGCTTTATGGCAGTAGTCTGGAACCTAATTCACTGTATTAGTGAGGTATGCCTGTATTTGTGAGTGTCTAAACCTGGCTACTGCAACATCTTTGTTTACATTGCTTGATAAATCATAGTGAGTTGTATATCTACTCAGGCTTCTAACTGCATACCTAGAGCATTTAAATTTAATATCATCATCCAATTTTTCCTAATGCTTGGCACACGAAGCAAGGTTGTATCAGACTTTTTCTTTCAAAATACTTTCTTTGACTAATTTGTTACCTTTATTATATGCAAAAAGCTTAATGTGAAACCAAGTCTATAATAATTGTCCTTTTTTTTTCTATTTCTGTACCTGGCTTTTCCAAAGAGCATATGAAAAATACATGTGCTTGTCTTAAGAAAATTATATGGAGTTTGAAAAATGTTAATATACGTATACGTACAGTGGACCCTCGGTTTTCGTCGATAATTCTTTCCAGAATGCTGTTCAAGTGCCGTTACTGAACGAATTTGTTCCCATAAGGACGAATGTAAATTAGATTAGTCGTTTCAGACCCCCAAAAATACTTACAAAAGCACTTACAAAAATACACTTATATAATTGTTCAAGTTGGGAGCTGTACGAAAACCGAGGGTCCACTGTATTAAGAAATTATTAAAAGATATTGTAGCAAAGTAACAATTGATAGTCTGAATTTGATAATGGAGGTGAGAGAAAGAACAAGTGTTAAGGGTTGATATAACCTAGAGTGTGGGAAACACCTTTAAGTCTATTCAAGCTTTATTCTCTCACTAAGAAAGAAAGACTCCAGACCTCTCTTGCGAATCCATTGCTACAAATCCTGTCATGTCATTTTCATTTCCTTTATTTATTCAGGTTTTCCATTCATACACTTCAGTCGCATCCCCCTAATTTTGTGCTTTTCTAGAGAATATTATTGTGCCTACTACATATACAGAACATTAAATTCCACTATAAACCCTCCACTTAAGCTACTCCTTGACAGTTACAACAGAATGCACAGTCACAGTACAAGGCATAAGGCACTTGTCAACATCTCTCATGTGAATCTCACACTATGCAAGAACGTTATGCACATAAAGGACCCGAAGATCTGGAACTCGCTACCAGAACCGGTAAAGGATCTCCTGACTACTTATAAATTTAGGACTTTGCTAAAAAATCACCTTATCTCTCAATATTAACCATATAAACCAAAACATCTGCTAATTAGTTATATTATGTGACCTCTAGGCATTTAACTTCTGCCATTACTTGTAATATTGTTATTGTTTTTATTATGTGCAGCTACAAGATTATTATACTTATAAACCTCCACCTTGACTACCTCGCATTAGTATTAAGATTAAATAAGATTGTAATACAGTTAACCACTATTTCTTGTCTAGTTTTAAGCAGTTACTATGTACTATTATCTTGTCTAGTTTTAAGTAGTTACTATGTATTAGTATTAGTCTGCCCAAAATGCCCCGGCATGATAGTGGCTTTCTTTGTACTTAGCAAACCAAAATTGTAATTATGCATTGTAACTTTTACAAAGAAATAAACCTTTATCTTTATCTTTAATGCCTTCAGCCTATCTTTGAAGAAAGGATTTCTGATAAATGGGATCAACTTTGTCATCCTTCTCTGTATATTTTCCAGTGCATTTATGACCACTGTAATATGGAGACAGTCACTGTTTCACTGTGACTAAAACAGTCAAACAGATTACTATTCATGAGCCTTACATAGTGATTATCTTGCTGTGTATTGTCTAGTGTGCTTGGTGGGTCCCTCTTTTCTGTTTTCACTTCAAAACTTTTATTACTTTTATCCAATACTTCGTTTATTGGCATTGTCATATCTCATAATCGGTTAATCTTTATTAATTTGTTGACAATCCATCTAAACCTAACCTAAATAATGTAAATCAAGAAATAAAGAAGATATGAGATAAAATCTCTGATGAATCCACTGATGTCCCCAACAGTGACACACTGACTATTTGTACACGGTCAGAATTCTATTGTTTTTTATGATTGGTTGATGACAAACATCCTAGATAAAATAATCCACACACAAATAACCCGCAGGTTATTTGCATATCGTTCCAGTCACGGTATTGTGCCTTTTTAACCAACCCCATCCTGGAAACTGGTAATGATAAAATTGTGTATACACTAAGGAAACAAATATGTACGTACTCCAGACTACATCTTATCTTGTCTTTTCTAGGAGGAAGAGAGAGATGTTAACTGGTGAATGTAACAATAATAGTGATGGTTTCAGTGTGTAAAGATTATAAGTGAAGAATTGTGTATTTATGAAGTAACCATGGTTCAAGACAGGGCTACCTGTCTCTAATGGCAAAAAAAAATACACTAAGCTTGGTTAACTTAATTTAGGAAAGCCTCAACTGTGTTTTGGTGCTTTTTGAACTAAAGGATTGTAGTCCTTAAAACATATTTAGTTGGAGTGTGTTTAAGATATGTCATGATTTATGAGGATGCAAGTAGTAGATAATGATTATTGTCTTTTTTTCAACAGGTGGCAGTTCTGGTGCTGCTATGCATGCAGCCATGACAGCAGCAGCAGAACTTGAAGCTGGGCAGCGCTGTGTGGTTCTTTTACCAGACTCTATACGTAACTACATGACCAAGCATCTTTCTGACCATTGGATGATAGAGAGGGACTTCATTAAGGAGGATGAAGAGACACAGAATAAACATTGGTCAGTTTATTTCTTTATTTGGATTTTCACATATGAACTTACATATTATAATGAAAATATAATACATTTTTAAAAGGTTAATGTACTTTTATTAAATAAGACATTTCTTTGATAGATAAGACGGGAAATATATTAACTGAGTTTTGTTTTCTTTGATCACAATAGGTGGTCTTCTCTGAAGGTGTCATCGCTGCCCCTGTCTGCGCCCTTAACAGTTCTGCCTACCATCTCCTGCCAGGATGCCATTGCCATCATGCAGCGTGAGGGATATGACCAGCTACCAGTTGTAGATCAAGAAGGGTAATTAACGACATTAAAGAGCATTTTTACATTCTGATACTTAGTTACTAGTTCAGTCAAAACTTTTCTTTTACCTTTCCAGATTTCTTATCCTTGTTTTATACATCTTATTTTGCCTACTATTGCGAAGAGATGTATTAAATTTTAAGCATTATATTAAAGTAATATAATGTTGCAGTTTTATAACTGTAGTGTAAAGCACCCCTCTGGCAAGACAGTGATGGAGTGAATGATGAAAGTTTTTCTTTTTCGGGCCACCCTGCCTTGGTGGGAATCGGCCGATGTATAAATAAAAAAAAAAAAAATGAAGATATTGAATCATTCAATAATTCCTGATTAAACATTTTAAAACAATTTGACTGTGCTGTACATCTTTCTCCAATTTTTTTTTAATACAGTGGTACCTCGGTTAACGATGGTCCCCAAACTCGCCCTTTTATGTAAGTTTATTTTTTTAAATGCTTTTGTAAGTGTATTTTTGGTGGTATAAAAGGACTAGTCTATTTTACATTATTCCTTATGGGGATAAATTCGTTTGGTAATTGCACTTGAACAGCATTCTGGAACGAAAAAATATCGTTAACCGAGGTACCACTGTACAGTGGACCCTCAGTTAACGAAAGGTTCCGTTAACGTAAGCTTCGGAAAACGTAAGCTTTTTTCGTAATCGGTTAGCAAAAATTCCTCGGTTACCGAAAGGTATTAGTCGTGTCCGCCTGCTCCGCGCAGCGAGGACGCCAGTGAAGCGTTGTTTACCATTGAGAGAACATTACCTAGCGTGCTCTTTCAAAGATTCACAATATATTTGGTGTCTTTTTTTGTGGTTTAGTGATTGTCACTGTGAAATAAGTCACCATGGGTCCAAAGAAGCATCCTAGTGGCACCCCAGTGGTAGCAGGCATGCAGAGTAAGCATCTGCAAGTGTGCATTCATGCAGGAGTGTAGCATTCATGCAGGGAGTGTAGCATTCATGCAGGGAGTGTAGCAGCATGTAGCATTCATGCAGGGAGTGTAGCAATGCAGTGCATCATGCAGGAGTGTAGCAGGCATGCAGGGAGTGTAGCAGGCATGCAGGGAGTGTAGCAGGCATGCAGGGAGTGTAGCAGGCATGCAGGGAGTGTAGCAGGCATGCAGGGAGTGTAGCAGGCATGCAGGGAGTGTAGCAGGCATGCAGGGAGTGTAGCAGGCATGCAGGGAGTGTAGCAGGCATGCAGGGAGTGTAGCAGGCATGCAGGGAGTGTAGCAGGCATGCAGGGAGTGTAGCAGGCATGCAGGGAGTGTAGCAGGCATGCAGGGGTGTAGCAGGCATGCAGGGAGTGTAGCAGGCATGCAGGGAGTGTAGCAGGCATGCAGGGAGTGTAGCAGGCATGCAGGGAGTGTAGCAGGCATGCAGGGAGTGTAGCAGGCATGCAGGGAGTGTAGCAGGCATGCAGGGAGTGTAGCAGGCATGCAGGGAGTGTAGCAGGCATGCAGGGAGTGTAGCAGGCATGCAGGGAGTGTAGCAGGCATGCAGGGAGTGTAGCAGGCATGCAGGGAGTGTAGCAGGCATGCAGGGAGTGTAGCAGGCATGCAGGGAGTGTAGCAGGCATGCAGGGAGTGTAGCAGGCATGCAGGGAGTGTAGCAGGCATGCAGGGAGTGTAGCAGGCATGCAGGGAGTGTAGCAGGCATGCAGGGAGTGTAGCAGGCATGCAGGGAGTGTAGCAGGCATGCAGGGAGTGTAGCAGGCATGCAGGGAGTGTAGCAGGCATGCAGGGAGTGTAGCAGGCATGCAGGGAGGTAGCAGGCATAGAGTGCAGGCATGCAGGGAGTGTAGCAGGCATGCAGGGAGTGTAGAGGCATGCAGGGAGTGTAGCAGGCATGCAGGGAGTGTAGCAGGCATGCAGGGAGTGTAGCAGGCATGCAGGGAGTGTAGCAGGCATGCAGGGAGTGTAGCAGGCATGCAGGGAGTGTAGCAGGCATGTAGGGAGTGTAGCATTCATGCATTAAAAGAAAAAGAAGGGAAGTAACCCCAGAGAGGGACTTATTACCTGAAGTCCTTTTGGAGGGGGATTCCCCTTCCAACCATTAACACCCTGCCCCTGTCAGCAACTCTTCAATAAAGGTAAGTAAATGTTATTGTTTTTTTTTTGTTTTTTGTTTTTTGAGTGATTATTTTTTTGTGGAATGAATTAATTGTATTTACATTATTTCTTATGGGAAATAAGGTTTCAGATTACGAAAGCTTCAGATTAAGTAATAGCTCCTGGAACGGAATAATTTCGTTAACCGAGGGTCCACTGTATTTACAGTCTTACACCAAGGTAGAGTGACCTAAAAAAAAAAAGCAAAAGTTCACCATTCTTTATTCAATAGCTGTCTTATCAGAAATGCAGACATTAGAATTCAAATGATCCCTCCTTCAGAGTGTAGGAACTGTACTTCCTACCTCCAGGACTTAAGTCCTGCTAACCAGTTTAACTGAATTCCTATGTAAATGTTACTCTACTCACACTCCAACAGCATACAAACTCTAAATTTAATATGCTCTCACATGCAGGGCTATGGAGTTGGCACATAAAACCTTTGACTGCAACTTCTTTGCTGCATGCTCAAATCCTCCTCCACTCCTCTCTCCATTCCTTCCTGGGATGTTCCCTACTCCTCATTCCTTCCACCTCAGATTTATTCACCTTTTTTATGTCATCCTATTCTACTCCACAATTTCTAAATGGTCAAACCACCTCATCCACCCCTTTTCTTCAACATTTGAATTGTATCTTTTGTAACCCCATAATATCTTCTAATTTCTCCAGTCCTAATTCTCTCAGCAGTATTCACACCACACATTGTTCTCAAACATGACATCACTGTCTCCAGCTTCTTCACTGCAACATTCAAAGATATCTCACATCCCTATAAAAGTGTTGGTACCACTATACTGTAGCACAGTCCTCCTTTTGCCTCATAGATAAAAAAAAATTTTCCATAGATGCCTTAACACATTGCCTACCTTTCATTTACCCCTGGCACTCCAGACTAACCTATTATGCCCTCTACAACAGGTTCTCCCAGTTTAGTATTACATTAGTCACCCTTAACTGTTATTCTCTCACTTTGTTCAAAACTCCCTAAACATTTGTTTATCACCTAACAAAATCTCAATCTCTCAATATACAGTGGACCCCCGGTTAACGGCCTGCTCCAAACACTAACAATTATGTAAGTAATTTACATTATTCCTTATGTTAATAAATTTGTTCGGTAACGACACTTGAACAGCATTCTGGAACAAATTATGGCCGTTAACCGGGGGTCCACTGTATATCTATCTGTCTATCTAGCTCTCTCTTTCTTGCTCATGCTCTTTTCTACACTCCTCTTGCCCTCAAGTGCATAAGAACTTAATATAACCCACCTTTTACATCCCGTCCATGTAATTCTTCCAATGTAGGAATAAGTTTATGTATTTGTTAAAGGGTATGTAAATTTTCTTTATTTTCAGGATAATTCAGGGGGTTGTAACCTTAGGGTCCCTCATGGCCAAAATGGTATCCTCAAAGGTAGAAGGTTCCAGCCCCGTCCAACAGTCTCTTTACTCACAGTTTCGTAAGATCAAGCTAGACACCACCTTGGGGAAGCTCTCTCGTATCCTAGATCGTGACCACTTTGCACTGGTTGTTCATACGCAACGTCTCTGTAAGTGTGAATTTTCATTATTAATTTAATAATTTGTTTGCATTTCTGTTGGGTCTGTACAGGTATTATGATGGAAAATAAGAATCTGTATACCTGGAGTCTACCTGGAGAGAATTCCAGGGGTCAACGCCCACGCGGCCCGGTCTTTGTGCTATGTCTGTAGTAATTAACATGAAGAAATTGTGTACATTATTGAGGTGTTTGTAGCATTTTCTCTTTTTTTAGTCTATTACATTTCTGATTAGGTTCTTATTGTAGATCTACTATATCTAGTTCATATAATTATATGATATCTGTCAAATTTTTATGGAGTGGATCCTCAGCACTGGTAACCTAGAAGTTGCTTAACCTTTGCCCCATAATGGGAACAAAGTTGCTTTGAACAAGACATCATTATGACTTAAGACCCTCCATCAGGAGACATTCTCCTTTCCAAAGCAGATACCAACATCTAGTTTTTAGTAAAAATTAATTTTAGTTGTTTAAAATATTTTCAAAGGCATGTTAGTAGTTATTAATGTGTTGATTAAATATTTTGGAATAATTTTGGAGTGTAAATTTTTCTCCAGTTTTTTAACACCAGCCATCCCCCACCAAGATAGGGTGACCCAAAAATAAAAGGAAATAGTCACCATCATTCATTCAATAGCTGTCTTATAGGAAGTGTGCAGTCATTAACAATTCAGATGACCCTCTGAACAGCAACATTCCAAATCCTTCAAAATGAAGGCACTATACTTTAACTGACATAACTATTATTAACAAAATCAGTTATGAAAATAGACAATGTACAGAAGTACAACATTATGACACATTTGCAATATTTCCTAAGTCATTGATTTTTACCAGAGTGCTATATAATATTCTAAGAACCAAAGTGTGTAGAGTCTCAAAAAAACATTACTACCCATTTAGTGGAATTTATAAAATTTTGTATTTTTTAATATTTAAATTGATTAAACTATGAACATTCACTTCCAGTAGAATACAATAATACATCACAATAGCAGTTAGCAAGAACATTTATCCATAGCATGAACAATAGATACAATTTGAGGAATTACACATTTCTTGGGCAAAGCAATTGGTTATACCTTATACCTTTGAAGAGTTTCGAGAGTTTATCTACTCTCTGAGCCCGGCCATGGGCCAGGCTCGTCTGGTGCATGCCTGGTCAACCAGGCTGTTGCTGCTGGAGGCCCACTGCCCCACATATCCATCACAGCCTGTTTGATCTGGCACCTGGTGAAGATACTTGTCCAGGTTATAAGTGGTATTTTTATAACCAGTGAAGAGCATGAACTTTACCGGGAGTAAACCTGGAGAGGGTTTCAGGGGTCAACGCCCCCGTAGCCCGGTCTGTGACCAGGCCTCAAGGTGGATCAGGGCCTGATCAACCAGGCTGTTACTGCTGGTCGCATGTAGACCGACATCCGAACCACAGCCCGGTTGGTCAGGTACTAACTTTAGGTGCCTGTCCAGTGCATGCATTAAATAAATTTTCATTTGCTTTGCATATAATTTTCTTGCTAGTTCTATATTAAGTGATAATTTTTTTTCTCTGCTTTGTTATGCATAAATGTTTTTGCAGTATATTTATATGTGTGGCATATTTTCTATTGCAGTTTTGTAGAATATACAGTTGAATAATTTTTGCCTTGATATACAGTACAGTAATTCATTAGGTGACATTAGCAGTGTCGTTTACAAATTTTATTTTGCATTTTCATTTATAAATACCATTGTCTAGAGTGCTGGAAAACCACCACTATAGTTAGTCATCTTGTCTGAATTTGTTATGGAAAAAAGCAATTCTTTTCATATATATTTTAATAAACATGCCAAATCCTCTCCACTCTGAAACGAAAAGTTATTTTATTACTGCCATACAAAGCGCATGTATATCACATAATCTATTGGATTGTTTTAAATAAGGCAGCTGTGGTCTTCCAATAACTTATCTATTTTGTAAATTGATGAAGGAAAAATGGTGAGTGGTGCGTTGAGGTATCTGTGGAGACAAAAAACGTTATCCATGGAGGCAAAGAAGGGAATGTACGAAAGTATAGTGGTACCAACACTCTTATATGGGTGTGAAGCATGGTTTGCAAATGCTGCAGCGAGGAGGAGGCTTGAGGCAGTGGAGATGTCCTGTCTAAGGGCAATGTGTGGTGTAAATATTATGCAGAAAATTTGGAATGTGGAAATTAGGAGAAGGTGTGGAATTACTAAAAGTATTTGTCAGAGGGCTGAAGAGGGGTTGTTGAGGTGGTTTGGTCATTTAGAGAGAATGGATCAAAGTAGAATGACTTGGAGAGCGTATAAATCTGTAGGGGAAGGAAGGCGGGGTAGGGTCGTCCTAGAAAAGGTTGGAGGGAGGGGGTAAAGGAGGTTTTGTGGGCGAGGGCTTGGACTTCCAGCAAGCATGTGTGAGCGTGTTAGATAGGAGTGAATGGAGACGAATGGTTTTTGGGACCTGACGAGCTGTTGGAGTGTGAGCAGGGTAACATTTTGTGAAGGGATTCAGGGAAACCAGTTAATTGATTTAGTTGGACTTGAGTCCTGGAAATGGGAAGTACAATGCCTGCACTTTAAAGGAGGGGTCTGGGATAGTGACAGCTGGGAGGGACTATTCTCAGCTGTCGTATCTGAGCGCCTCTGCAAAGACAGTGATTATGCATGAGTGTGGTGAAAGTGTTGAATGATGATGAAAGTATTTTCTTTTTGGGGATTTTCTTTCTTTTTGGGTCACCCTGCCTCGGTGGGAGACGGCCGACTTGTTGAAAAAAAAAAAAATGCTGTGAAAAGGAGAAACCACTGAAACACAGGAATTAACATCTAGGTGAATACAAATAGGAAGCTCATCTGTCAGACGCTCAGCAGATGGAGGATCAAGCCTCCACCACATCTTGCGCTGAATAACCCAATTACAGTGGTACCCAGAGTTTCGTACTGCTCCTCTGAATATTTCTACCAGGGTTTATTTAGGAAAAACAACATAAATTACTATACAAAATTTTCTTGAAGTTGCTTTATATTTTTGGACCTCTTGAGTATTAAATAATCTCCTTTCCAGTCATATTACGATTATTTTAATTGCTACATGGATCATGAATGAAGAATAATCACAATGTACATGACTTGATAATGGTTTAGAACTGAGTGAAACATTATTCATTTTCATCTCCCATTTGTGAACTGCATAGTTGTGAATGGATCATTAAACAACAGCAGTGTTCCTTTGAATTAAATCTCTCTTCTTCCAGAGACGAGTTAAATAATCTTACTTTATATTCTCTCTGGATTTTTTTAATTAATGCTCTAGACTAGAATCTGATAAACCTGATTTAGTCAGTCTACTGTCATATTACACGTGTTATTAACCATAAGTGTTAGGTTGCTGCCTCACACACTGTACCTTTCAGTCCTACTGTTTCCCTACTTTAAATAGCACAGCAGTGTTCTTCCATTAACTTGTCTAAAATTTTGTACAGGTAATAATTGTTTATCTTGTATCCAAGATATATGTGATGTTTTCATATATGAGAAACTTTATATTAATATAATAGATTTCATACTGATATGATGAATTTATGTAAATAATACTTTGGCATATTTAAGTATGTCAGAGTTTCATCTTTCTTGCCTAAATTCCTCAGAAAAACCATAAAGTATATATAGCTGGTGTTGCAGGTTAACCTATCTTCTATCACCAGGGAATTTGCATGATTTGCAACAACTGTTTACATTCACTCCTGTTTACCTTCACTTGATATCACTTGCATTCTGACAATCTTTAGCATTTCTCTTTGCTGTGAGAGAGAATTAGCCTCGTGAATATTTTGAAGAGTAAATTACAGTTTGTATGGCAGCCACTGCCTGCCATCAGTGTTTCTATGGAAATAAATATATTAAAAAAATCTAGGCACCTAAAGTAAAAAAATTTGGTCTTGGAGTAACCATTCAACAAAGAGAAAATAATTTTCTATTGATTTTTTTTTATAAACACTTTTATGTACAGAATAGAGATAATAATTATTAATATTCAATATTTTTATAATAACTGTCCCTTTAAAAATTAAGAACTACATTATTTTTTCTCCCTTCATACTCCACCTGGCACAGGCAGGGGACACCCTGGTAAGATTTCTACTTTGCAAGATTCTTGCATCATATTGCTTTTTCCTCTATTTGTATTTAATTGTCCTCCAGATGCATTACAAAATGCAATTGTTCTTAATGTTTTCAGTGATTTATCTTGTGTTTTTTGGAAATATACAGCATTGGTTAATTTGAAGTGAATATTGTTTATGTAATAACGTCAATCAGAAATTATTCCAGTGTTATACTGTACAGTCACTACCTACATGATATTGAAGTTAAAATGCCTTTTTTTTTTTTTCAATCTATACTTTCGCTTTAATAATTATATTTTCTTGAGTGATTTTGGAAGATTCTGCATGTGCTTCTCTGTCCTAACAAATATATAGCTTTTGTTTATTTACATTGTTCTATGCATTTCCTCACTAAAGATAATGAATTTAATGAAGTCCTGGTTTACTACTTGCTTACTTCCTCATTCTTCATATTACCCAGTTTACAAAGAATTATGCATAAAGTATAAATATAGACAGCTAGGAATGAAAGAAAATGCAAGACAAATTGGGATGGGCTAAGTTTTTTGTAAGAGTGTATATAAATTAAGAAAGTGTTTTGATCACTATGTTATCCAAAAGAGGTGCCATCCATATCCCATAACCTCAGCCTCCTTTACCTCAACGCATGCAAGAGGCTTGGTAGCTGTATCTCAATTGCCTCATGAGACTCAAGCTTTAAATCAACCCCCATTCCCAAGAGGTCCAAGGGCTGGAGATCAACACACTCAGAAGGCCCATGACTTTTAGGTCAACACTTTCAAGAGGCCCAATATCTGTAACTTGACACCCACAAAAGGCAGAGTAACTTTAGATTATCATCATCAAAAGGCACAAACTGTATATCAACACCATTAATAGGTACAACTGTAGATCAACATCCTCCAGAGGCAGAGGAGCTGTTGATCAACACCCTTAAGATGGCCAGGAGCTGGAAGTCAACCCAGTTAAATACTGTCAAAATATGACTAATCAGACAAAACTAGGTCTGTCATATGAAGTCAGTAGACTACAACTTCTGTGTCACAGAAACTAATAGGCTGACGAAACTCGTGGCAGTGTTTCTACTGTGCAAGATGTGCTAGAGCATAGCATTTTATAAAAATAATGCTAAAAAATTTAAATAAGCTAAAGTTCTAAAAATTTTGTCAGGTGTAAGATAAAAAATATATCTTAAAATGTTAAAGGGAAATACATAAAAATTAATGGTGTATTGAATTACAGCAACTTCATATAATTTGTCAGCTTCATATCACATTTTTAGGGTTCCAGAAAACTAAGCATGGTACCCCCATCCCCAATTTTTAAATACAGTGGACCCCCGGCTAACGATCATCCCAGAAATCGTACAATTATGTAAGTATAATATTGTAAGTGCTTGTGGAAGTGTATTTTTGGGGGGGTCTGAAATAGACTAACCTACGTGACATTATTTCTTAAGGAAGTAAATTCGTTCGGTAATGGCACTTGAGCAGGCTTCTGCAATGAATTTTGATCATTAGCCGGGGGTCCACTGTACCTACAAAGCCCAATAAAAATTCAAACCTCTGCATACTAAGGCACTTTCTGCATGCACACCTAAATGTCACCCACCTTTGTACAAACCTTGTATCATGCTGAAATAAAGAATCTTTAATCTTTAGGTAAGATGCACCAGCATTGAAAGTTTCAAGTCAATATGAAGAAGCATTCTCAAGTTGTTGCACAGAAACCAGTAATACAATTTGTTCAGTAAGATTAGCATTTATATATGCCAAAGCCAATCCAAACATTCCTCTTAGTACAATATACTGGTGTTGAGATTTTTAAAGTTGACGAGAAGAGGTATTCTCGGGTTATCACAAAGAAATCAATATCCCAATTTGTTTGATAAAATTGGTACTTAAACAGATTAATAACAATACAAGCCTTTTTTGAGACACCAACACCAGTGTTGAAATTTTGAAGCTGATCAGAAGCAGCATTCTCCGATTATCACACAAACCAATAATCTCCACTATTTTAATTGTTAAATACAGTGGACCCTCTGTTTTCGTACAGCTCCCAACTCGAACAATTATGTAAGTGTATTTTTGTAAGTGTATTTTTGAGGGTCAGAAACGACTAATCTAATTTACATTTGTCCTTATGGGAACAAATTCGTTCAGTAACGGCACTCGAACAGCATTTTGAAAAGAATTATCGACAAAAACCGAGGGTCCACTGTATTAAAAAATTGGCAGATTTGTACCTTCACAGCCTGAACCAAGTACCGAATCTTTATTTGGGCAAGATGTGTCAGTGTTTTAAATTTGAAGCCTTTGAGAAGAGGCATTCACAAGTTTCTGCACAGAAAGTAAAATAGCACATAGTTTCTAAATAAAATTGACAAATTGGCACCTACACTGTCCAATAACACTGAACTTTCTTCAGGTAAGTTTTTTTTTTAAATCAGCATTGAAAGTTTAAAGCTAATCAGAGAAGGCATTCTCAAGTTATTGCATGAAATCTTGGAATAAGGAAAAAAATCTAAATAACTTTAAGAGGATACCTGATAATAAAACGTTACTGAAAATGCTTCAGCTAATCAACCTTTCAAAGAATTCCATATCCAGATATAAGATAGCCCTTACAAGACTTTGATTATAATAAATGGGTTTGTAGGCTTAAAATATACAGTACAGTAATATAATGGGTTTTAGAAAGTGTTGAGCATCATGGTTAGTTGAGAAAGTTAGTCTTATTTGGAGAAATTTATGCTCGTGATGCACTCTTCTACACATTTTTCCTTCAACAAAGACAGTTATTAAGACAGGCATTAAACCAAGGTTACGGTGTCCTGTGGCCTGGTGACAAAAACTCTTGCTTCACACGGTGAGGGTCCCGGCGAGGGTTGAAACATTGGGTGCATTTCCTTACACCGATTGTCTATGTTCACCCATCAGTAATAATGGATACCTGGGTGTTAGTCAACTGGTGTGGGTCACATCCTGGGACAAAACTGACCTACTTTGTCTGAAATAATCTGCATACCAAGGGGCTTTCTATGTAGTAGTATGTCATTGATGTCAGCTAGGCCTGTATACCTTGACCCCTGTGGTTTAGCGCTTCTATTTGATTATAATAATAATAATGTATACCTTGTACATGTACTTGTAGAAATAAAGATATTATTATTAAGGTTCATGCAATACTTTTTTTATATTTTTATTTATCCTTTTCAAGGGATGTTCCTTGCCATGGTGATGAGGCATATTATCTAATAAACTGTACATTTTAGTCATCGTCTTCAGACCAAACCTAAATGCTCCCCACTTGTCCCTTCCCTACCCCTATCTTTAACATCCAACCTCCTTTCCCCATCCCTTCCCTCCCCTCTCCTCACCTCCCTTTCCTGTGTTGGGGCTCTTGGGGTCTCCCCTCAGAAATTATAGCTCCTGGGTCGAAAGAGAATTGTTGTACATCCCATTCTGTTGAGGCCTTGGTGGTGGCGGCCTTTGCCCCCACCTCTATTAACTCCTACTCTTACACACCCCTGTTTGCAGTGCTGTATGACCCATACAGGTTTAACATATTTTTTTATCAATAATTAGAATGTAATGAAAGCCTGTGTTTTTCTTGTGAAATGGGTAGCTCAAATGCAATATAGTACAGTGGTACCCCGAGTTTCGTACAGCTTTTGTAAGTGTATTTTGGGGAGTCTGAAACGGACTAATCTAATTTACATTATTCCTTATGGGAACAAATTCGTTCGGTAACAGCACTCGAACAGCCTTCTGGAACGAATTATGGACGAAACTTGGGGTACCACTGTACAGTATTGACATTTATGATTACATTTGGTGAGTATACTCTGAAAGCAAGACATACTCACATTTGTGTATCAGATATTTAAGGAAAAGAGTAATATAACATCAATCATTTTCTTAAATATTAATGTGCAAGGAATGGACTTTAGTATCTAGACTTGCCATGTTTCTTAGTGTTTATATCTTAAATGCAGAAATTTATACTATTTATATGCTGATAGTTATTCATACTTTTTATACTTTATTTTAAGCAAGTATTATTTGTAGGTTTTTGTTATACTGTAGCATACAACTTTTTGTGTGTTTCTTAATAGTTCATATTCTTGCAGCAATATGCTTGGAGCAATTATAACAAATTTATTTAAATTCATTATATACATACATGGTATAGTACACTAAGTTGAAAACCCATAGCATGCACAGCATTTAAGGCAGAAATAGACTAAGACTACTTAATACTAAAAGACTTCTTAGTTGTGGAGTTAATGCTTTTGGGTTTAAGTACAAGATATTGACAGGAAGTTCAAAATAACAAGATTATTCACTAAATATTAAAAATTATAATTGACAAATTGGAAGAAGTTGAATGGTAGTTTATGTAATAAAAATAAATGATCAGTTTACAATCGGAGAGTGTTTAGTAATTACGTATAGTATTAAATAACAGCATACAAATGATTGGACTATTTTAGCACAGGGCTTGGTTTCAGGGCTTCATTTTGTTTAGTAAATTATTTCACATTTATGGCCCATTAAATTTGTATAGAATTTCTATAGATGTTCAGTCAAACACCAGGGATATTGAAGAGGTTTTTGTTTCTAGTGTGATGCCTATTTGTTTTTTTGTTTTTTAATTTTCCAAGAAATGTCTTGGATAAGCATCAGCATTACAGTGAGGTGTATATATTTTTGTATATGGTATATAACAGATTTACTATAGCTGTAATAGTATATTGATATTAAGACTACTGAATATATACAGTGCTGTTTATACTGCACAAGAACAGGTAATGTTTATAGTCAGAGAAACTGGTCTCATTATACTGTACTAGGGCAATAATTTGTTTTTGTTGTACAATATATAGTATACAGTGGAACCCCGAGTTTCGGCCATACTAATTCAATCCAGGAGGCTGTTCAAGTGCCGTTACCGAACGAATTTGTTCCCATAAGGAATAATGTAAATTAGATTAGTCTGTTCCAGACCCCCAAAAATACACTTACAAAAGCACTTAGAATAATACACTTACATAATTGTTCGAGTTGGGAGGTGGCCGAAACTCGGGGTACCACTGTGTTTGTTAAGAATGCAGTTTATTATTTAATGATTCAATTCTGTTACGGTTGCAGATGCGGAAGGTTCTGTCATTGAGAAGGAAGTGTGCATTGGCATTGTGACCCAGATTGACCTCCTGACACACATCACCAAGCACCAGAAAGAGCAAAAGGAGGCTCACGAGTAATACCAGTAGTTGTGCATAGATCGAGGGAGTGGCAAATTGAGATTATGAAGAGAATTGCACTTGGAACTGTCAATACACCAAAAATTCCAATGACATTTTTTACGATAATTTGGTGGTATTTTTTGTAGACACGAGGAGAGTGGGAAAAAAATATTTTTAATGTGTGTGTATGACTTGTGACAACAAACTTTGAATTATTAATAATTTTTTAAGCTTTTTGGGGTAATTTCATTATATAAATTATATTAATTTGTCATAATACAACTGATACAAATGTTTTAATGTCTTTTTGATCATAAGGCTAACCAGAGCTTGCAACAGCAAAAACATTCTGCAATAACTAATGCTGAACTGATTATCTTTCAAGCAAAAACACATTGGCAAATAAGTTTTCTGTATTAGAATTACTATATACAGCGATATAAGTGTAATGCAGCAAATATCGAGGATTATTGTAATTAAATTAATGCAAACAAATATGAAGGAGTGCCATATTTATCACAAAGCACCCTTCTTAAGCATAATTCCTATCCATACATTTTTATTGCTATATTGTCCAAACTTTCCCATTACATGACCAATCTGGGTAATTTTTACATTCCATTTATTACACTGACAATCAGATAGACGAGTGAACGTTCAATGTTTTCTTAAACTGATAATTATTAATTATATGCAAATATGACAATGACACTTAACAATTATTTGTTTGCTTCTTTTATACTGTGATATTAAAAGAATTTAATTTAGCTCCATAATTTTTTATGTATTGGTCATTAAAGAGGTTTGGATGAAAGGAATTAACTGTGGTTTATTAGTGTTAATAAATTAGTCAGTACTGAAAGTCATGAATAATGTTCTTATAATTATTGATAGTAGTATTGTTTATAAGAAAATATCAACAATGATAAATTTTATTTCTCAACACTTAAGTAATATAGTATGTTGATTTTCTCAGTAATTCAACTATCACTTCTTTTATTTAGACCTACGTATGTATAGTACATGTTTTATCCTGAAGTCTATGAGAAACAATGTAACACCAGTGTGTACAATAGTTGTATTTTTTAATTAGATAATTGAAGAGACTGTTATACACTTTTAAAAGTAGATGTGAAGAACTTAAAACATTATTACAATCAAAACCAAGTGCTATACCCACAAGGGTTATACGGCACTTAAAACATTAAAGCATGAATAATCATCCTGGGGTTGTAATACTTGTAGCATAATTTAAGAGATTTTTATGCTCATTTTTATAAATATATACAATATAATGCTGAAGATAACTTATTTTTTTTTAATTTGATGTTCTCACTGAAATTTAAGTTTAATCTTCTATAAATAGCTTATTATACCCATACCTTATTTTAACCAAAATGTTGTATCCTATACTTACATTTTTTTGGATAGTTATTTTTTTTCTTAATATTACTCCTCAATAAAATATTGTACCTAATTTCATCGAAGCTCATATTCGCTAGTGATATGTAAATAACAAGATTACAGCACTAGGACATTTGTTATGGAAATATCTGACTCACTGGGAGCTTTATCAATCCCTAATAAATTCCCTGGTGTTGTACTTGTTTTATTTATGTACTTGTTAGTAATTGAGACTATCTTTGACCTACTAGTGATACTATATAAAATATTTAACATATCCATTCTGTTTACCATATATTACTATTTTTGTAATTCATTATTTGAAATAATAGATGGTAATTATAAGGATTGTTAAAATAATTTGTGTTCATTTAAACCCTAACTTTACATCTTGTTAGACTACTAACATACATGCGGTTGCATGGGATGAGTCCTAACTCATGGCTCTGCCCCTTGACTTGCCACTTGCCAGATGTACTCCCACCTAGCCCTGGCCCTATCATATCTGCTCTTAAACTTGTGTATGGAACCTGCCTCCACCATTTCGAAGTCATTCCACTATGTTGTCATCTCTTCCCTGGTTTTTCTGTCCAGTGTCATTAGATTCAATTCTGTTAGCCTCTCCTCATAGCTCATGCCCCTAAATAATTATTTTTTACAAGTACATGTACAAGGTATACAGGCCTAGCTGACATCAATGACATACTACTATATAGAAAGTCCCTTGTTATGCAGAGCATTTTGGGCAAATTAAGTCAATTTTGTCCCAGGATGCGACCCACACCAGTCGACTAACACCAGGTACCCATTTTACTGATGGGTGAACAGGGACAGCAGGTGTCTCATTTAAACATGTCCTAATGTGTTGAGTCGTACACATGGAATATCAAAGAGATACTTGTTCCTTGTATCAAGAACATAAGAAAGAAGGAGCACTGCAGCAGGCCTACTAGCCCATGATAGGCAGATCCAAGTCATGCCCACCCACTCATGTGCTTATCTAACCTATTTTTAAAGCTACACAAGGTTTTAGCTTCAATGACTACTCAGGAATTTGTTCCACTCATCCACAACTTTATTACCAAACCAATGCTTTCCTGTATCATTTCTAAATCTAAACTTTTTCCAACTTGAACCTATTCTGCAAGTCCTGTCTTGATTAAATATTTTTAGCACATTATTTACATCAGCTTTATTTATTCCTGTTTTCCATTTAGGCACCTCAGTCATATCTTCCCTAATTCTACATCTTTCCAGAGAGTGCAGATTCGGTGCTCTCAGTCTATCCTCTTGGGAAAGATTTCTGTTCCATGAGATCAACGTTGTCATCTTTCTCTGTACATTTTACAGCATATTTATGTCCATTTGTTCTGTTACAGTTCTACAGACAGAATTTAAGCTCTGGGTCAGTGTTTGTATCATGTGTCCTGTAAACACAGCATGCTCAGTAGTGTGAATATTGCGTACGTTAAGTAAATTTAAACTTCTGAACAATGCGGTGTGTGTTGCTTGGAGCCTGAAAGAGTAATTATTCTGAGAGCTGATTTTTACTAAGAACAGGTTGAAGGTGATTAGCTGTTGATCCCCAGCCCCTTGTTAGGGATGGACAGTACAAAGTGAGGAAGAATGTTTGGGGGTACATAACAGAGTATTTTTTGAGAGAATGCCAATGTTCACAGAGTGCCAGCACTCTGCTCCTCTGTGTTCCCAGAGTACCTGTCCTCTTCCACGTAATCAGAGTACCTGCACTCCTCCATGTTACCAGAGTACCCACGCTCCTCCATGTTTACCAGATTACCCGCACTCCTCCATGTTACCAGATTACCTGCACTCCTCCATGTTACCAGAGTACCTGCACTCTTCCATGTTACCAGAGTACTAGCACTTCTCCATGTTACCAGAGTACCCACACTCCTCCATGTTACCAGAGTACCCACACTCCTCCATGTTACCAGAGTACTAGCACTTCTCCATGTTACCAGAGTACCAGCACTCCTCCATGTTACCAAAGTACCCGCACTCCTCCATGTTACCAGAGTACCCGCACTCCTCCATGTTACCAGAGTACCCGCACTCCTCCATGTTACCAGAGTACCTGCACTCCTCCATGTTACCAGAGTACCCGCACTCCTCCATGTTACCAGAGTACCCGCACTCCTCCATGTTACCAGAGTACCCGCACTCCTCCATGTTACCAGAGTACCTGCACTCCTCCATGTTACCAGAGTACCCGCACTCCTCCATGTTACCAGATTACCTGCACTCCTCCATGTTACCAGAGTACCTACACTCCATGTTACCAGTGTACCTGCACTCTTCCATGTTACCAGAGTACCCACACTCCTCCATGTTTCCAGAGTACCTGCACTCCTCCATGTTACCAGAGTACCCACACTCCTCCATTTTACCAGATTACCTGCACTCCTCCATGTTACCAGAGTACCTGTACTCTTCAATGTTATCAGAGTACCTGTACTCTTCCATGTTACCAGAGTACCTGTACTATTCCATGTTACCAGAGTACCTGTATTCCCCCATGTTACCAGAGTACCTGTATTCCCCCATGTTACCAGAGTACCTGTATTCCCCATGTTACCAGAGTACTTGTACTCCTCCATGTTGCCAGAGTACTGACCCCTCCATTCGTTCCCAGAGTACCTGCACCACAATTCTCTACGTTCCAGAGCTACCACCACTCCTTGACCAAACGAAAACACCTTTATATCCTCCATCCCCCCACCCTTGAAGGCATGGAGGCGGAAATGGGAGGGAGGGAGCATCTCCCGGTATAGGGAAGGTGGTGTGAAATCTCCTCACCCTCCTCCTCCTCCTCCTTCCCGGGCTGGTCTATCTTCCTGCACACTGTCCTGTCTGACTATTCCAGGAGGGGTGGAAGGGTCTATTGGTACAAAGGTGCTGGACTGTGTTAGTGCTTGTTGGTGTTAAAGCGTGAGTTGGTGTTGAACGTGCTTGGACTGTGCTATGCGTGCTGATGTGTTAGTGCAGTGGTGCTGGACTGTGTTGTACTGTGCTTCGTGGTGCTGATGTGTTTACGTGTCTACTGTGCTGACTGTCTGCTGAACTGTGTACTGTCTTGAAGGTGTGCCTGACTGCTTGTATAGGCTAAACTGGGTGATACTGGACTCTTGTATAGAACTGGGTGAGTACTGGACTCTTGTATAGGAACTGGGTGAGTACTGGACTCTTGTATAGGAACTGGGTGAGTACTGGACTCTTGTATAGGAACTGGGTGAGTACTGGACTCTTGTATAGGAACTGGTGATTGACTCTGAAGAACTGGTAGTCTGACCTTGTAAGGAACTGGGTGAGTACTGGACTCTTGTATAGGAACTGGGTGAGTACTGGACTCTTGTATAGGAACTGGGTGAGTACTGGACTCTTGTATAGGAACTGGGTGAGTACTGGACTCTTGTATAGGAACTGGGTGAGTACTGGACTCTTATATAGGAACTGGGTGAGTACTGGACTCATATAGGAACTGGGTGAGTACTGGACTCATATAGGAACTGGGTGAGTACTGGACTCTTGTATAGGAACTGGGCGAGTACTGGACTCTTATATAGGAACTGGGTGAGTACTGGACTCTTATATAGGAACTGGGTGAGTACTGGACTCTTATATAGGAAGGTGATACTGACTCTTGACTGGTGGTACTGATATTAGAACTGGGTAGTACTGGACTCTTTAAGAACTGCACTCCATATAGGAACGGGTATACTGCTCTAAGGAACTGGGTGAGTACTGGACTCTTATATAGGAACTGGGTGAGTACTGGACTCTTGTATAGGAACTGGGTGAGTACTGGACTCTTATATAGGAACTGGGTGAGTACTGGACTCTTATTAAGGAACTGGGTGAGTACTGGACTCTTATATAGGAACTGGGTGAGTACTGGACTCTTGTATAGGAACTGGGTGAGTACTGGACTCTTGTATAGGAACTGGGTGAGTACTGGACTCTTGTATAAGAACTGGGTGAGTATTGGACTCTGACATAAGAGAGAGAATATTTTGTTGGGATTTTTAACCCGGGGTAGAGAGGGTTAGCCACCCAGGATAATCCAAGAAAGTCAGTGCGTCATCGAGGACTGTCTGTCTTATTTCCATTGTGGTCCTTCAATCTTGTCCCCCAGGATGCTACCCACACCAGTCCACTAACACCCAGGTACCTACTTGCTGCTAGGTGAACAGGGATAACAGGTGTAAGGAAACATGCCCAACATTTCCACTCGTGCAGGGGATTGAACAACGGACACTCAGTGTGTGAGGACACCTATAGGAACTGGGAGAGTACTGTGTTATCAGCCTTGCCAAGCCATGTGCTGACTATAGGTTAACATAGACGCTGTTGTTATTTTCATGGAGAAGCGCTAAACCCGTGAGGGTTATACAGTACCTGGGCAATGGAAGGCAATTAGCTCTACTCTGAGGACGGGGAAGGTTAGTTCTGGTTCCTAGGATCACGAGCCCCTGAGGAGCATGAAGGTGGAGAGGGTCTTGGGGAAGCAAAACAAACATGGTGGTCGTTGGGTCAGGGTTGCGGTGGCCCCCATGCGGGTTTTTTTTTTTTTTTGTCGTTCTCGTATCTCATCGTTTTTTTTTCTGCTTCCTTCCATCTTTTCATCCTACATAGCATTCTATTACAAGAACCCAAGAGAGAAGAACTGCAACAGGCCTACTGGCCCATGCTAGGCAGGTCAAACTCGCACCCACTCATGTAAGTTTATTCAGGTACAATTATTATACATAGTATAAATTACCTACGATAACCCGAAAAAGTCAGTGACATTTTCAATTGGGTCTTAAATATTTAAAGCTACACAAAGTACTTGTTTCAGTGACGATATTCATGAGTTTGCTCCACTCATCCACAACTTAACTGCCAAGTCAGTACTTCATTACATTATTTCTTAAACCTAAATTTTTCCAACCTGACCATATTGCTGATACTTTCAGAACGTTATTTATATCCCCTTTATTTATTCTTATCCCCCTAATTCTACGTCTTATCTACGTTCTTATCTACGTTCTTATCTGCCCTAATTCTACGTCTTTCCAGAGAGTACAGATTCATGGCTCTCAGTCTATCCTTGTAAGAAACATTTTTGAAATATGGGATCAGTTTTGTCATCCTCATTCAGAGAAGGATTTATGGCCATTCTGTAATATGGAGACCAGAACTGCGCAGCATAATCTAAACGAGACCTTACCAAGGATAACCTGAGGACTTCTAATATTTATACTTCTTGATATGAAGCCAAGAATTCCATTAGTTTTATTGCGAACGCTTAAGCACTGTTGTCCTGGCTTTAGATTACTGCTGACCAGAACTTTGTAAATCTGTTTCCGCATTCAGACTCGTCAATTTTTTGTCTTCCACATCCGAACCTCACTTTCCTACTGAACCGTCACCTTCTGAACCTCACCTTCCTACTGAACCTCACCTTCCTACTGAACCTCACCTTCCTACTGAACCTCACCTTCCTACTGAACCGTCACCTTCTGAACCTCACCTTCCTACTGAACCTCACCTTCCTACTGAACCTCACCTTCCTACTGAACCTCACCTTCTGAACCTCACCTTCCTACTGAACCTCACCTTCCTACTGAACCTCACCTTCCTACTGAACCTCACCTTCCTACTGAACCTCACCTTCCTACTGAACCTCACCTTCCTACTGAACCTCACCTTCCTACTGAACCTTACCTTCCTACTGAACCTCACCTTCCTTCTGAACCTTCACCTTCATACTGAACCTCACCTTCATACTGAACCTCACCTTCCTACTGAACCTCACCTTTCCTACTGAACCTCACCTTCCTTCTGAACCTTCATCTTCTGAACCGTCACCTTCTGAACCTTCACCTTCATACTGAACTTTCACTTCTGAACATTAACCTTCCTTCTGAACCTCATGTACCTTCTGTGCACTCGTAACATTTATATATATTAATGCCCTTTTTACACATGATGTCAGACTTGTCCAATAAAACTGCCTTCGTTAATGAGATAAAAAACTTAAACAATCGCAGTCTATTTCTTGCTTTACCCTCTCTAATTCTCTCCCTTCTAGATCTACACTTCTTCCCGCGCCCAACCCTCTCCTGTTTCCCGTGTCATTAAAATACTAAGTAGCAGCTGGGTGGGGGACCTTTCTTCTCACCTCTACCACGTTCCCTCTCCTTCCTCACCTCTTTCATTACATCTTTGTTCTGAAGGCAAACGTTCTCTCTCTCTCTCTCTCTCTCTCTCTCTCTCTCTCTCTCTCTCTCTCTCTCTCTCTCTCTCTCTCTCTCTCTCTCTCTCTCTCTCACACACAGCACCTCCCGCACGCTAGTGTCATATGAAGTTGTGTAAGTACAGTCTTGTCTCAATCTTAGTGAATGTAACCTGACCTGGCTGGGTCGGGGCATTGGCTTAAGCCGGTGGGAGACTTGGACCTGCCTCGCATGGGCCAGTAGGCCTGCTGCAGTGTTCCTTCTTTCTTATGTTCTTATGTTCTTATGTTCAAGAGGTAGTGTACGATCTGACGTAAAAATAAAGTGTACTGTATAAGTTAAATGTGTGTAGTATAAGTAGCACAAGTGTCAAGAGTAGCTTAAAGTAAATAATTAACTTTGATATACCTTTGATGAGTATCCTTTTACCTCACATACTGTCGGTAATTCTACGAACATTATTGCAACATTTATATTGTTAGTTGCAGCACAAGTTTCCACGTTACATAAGTGACACAGGTTGAAGAGTAAGACATGTGTAATACTTGGGTATCTTTATTGTCAAGGTGTTTCACCTGGTTGCGCTACCAGGTCAGATGCCGGGTTCCTCCCTTAAGTGGGAGAATTGGACTTGCCTCCACGTAGCCTAATATAATTCTAGAATATTGAAGCAGCTTAGGTAACTGGTATAAAATACCGAAAGAATGGAAAAAGACACATACAGTATAATGTGAACCTTTATTGACAATGTTTCGCCCACACTGGCTTTTATTAAGGCACGAAGAGAAAGAATGAGCATATATACAGCGAGCGATACATTGTCAATGTTATACTGTCTTCTGCCTCTCCATATCTAACTAGTATACAACAGGAGGTTCCACACACACTCATGCTCCCTCCATGTAACTAGTACAGAACAAGGTTAAGATAAGATAAGATTTCTTCGGATTTTTAACCCCGGAGGGTTAGCCACCCAGGATAACCCAAGAAAGTCAGTGCGTCATCGAGGACTGTCTGTCTTATTTCCATTGGGGTCCTTAATCTTGTCCACCAGGATGCGACCCACACCAGTCGACTAACAACCCAGGTACCTATTTGCTGCTAGGTGAACATGACAACAGGTGTAAGGAAACACGTCGAAATGTTTCCACCCGCCGGGAATCGAACCCGGGCCCTCCGTGTGTGAAGCGAGAGCTCTAGCCACCAGACCACCGGGCCACCGATGTTCATGTGCCCACCATGTAACTCATTTAGATTAAGAATATAAGAAGTGGTGAGCACTGCAGGAGGTTCAGCTCACACCCACAGGGGCAGAGAGCAGCAGTGTGCGTGGGAACTAGAAGGTGGGAGAGGAACTAATCACTAGGGGGACCCACTTATCTCTTCCTCTACCCATTTGACCTGTACACCTTACTCTCTTACTCTCCCATCCCCCGCCCTATCCTCTTACCCCTAACTATCTGTATCTACGTCCGCCTGCTACTCGCCCTTCGTCAGCTTTTACTTGCTTTTTCTATTGATAGTAAACTTTTTTTTTATAGTGACCCTTACATCAAGCTACCAGCAGCCAGGGATGTGCTGCTGCTGGTACGTACGGACGTGCTACTAGTGGTACGTGTTCGTACATTCAGTACACTAACTAGGCCTCACCAATAGAAATGTGTACTACTTTCAACACATTTCCTTTTTATTTTACACGAGACACAATTGAGATTACAGAAATTAATAATTTTACAGGTCAGAATGAAAATAAATTATGAAAGATCGAAGTCACTATACTTCAATTTTATGTATCCCTGGTAAGGCCTCATTTAGATTATGCTGCACAGTTCTGGTCTCCATATTACAGAATGGACATAATTGCACTGGAAAACATACAGAGAAGGATGACAGTTTATTCCCCGTATCGGACATGTATCTTATAAAGATAGACTGAAGACGGTGAATTTGCACTTACTGGAAATACATAAATAGGGAAGATATGATTGAGTTAAATGTAAAACTGAATAAATAAAGGAGATATAAATGTGCTGAAAATATCCGCCCAAGACAAAACTCAAAGCACTGAATTCAAGTTGGAAAAGTTTAGATTTAGCAAGAATGGTATATAAATCACAGAACGGTGAGGACTCGAACCCTTGGCAAGTGAGTGCTAAAACTGGCAGGTCAGCGCTTGCATTAGTGTTATTATGACCGAGAGTCAAGAGAGAGCGTTGTAGACGTGTGGAGTCACTGAAGCGAGAACCTTGGATAAACCAAGGAACGGGTAGGGTTTGAACCCATGGCAAGTGAATCTTAAAACTCCAGGCCAGTGCGTAAGCACTGCAAACAAACCCGTTCGTGGTTTGCTTGGAATCGCGTTATTGCTACTGCGTGAACCTTGAATAGCTTTAAAACTAGGTTGTGCAGGTGCTGGACCAACAGGCCTACTTACAGTGTTCCTCCAGTCTTGTGTAATATTTAACTACCAGTATATCAACAGGAAGACTGGCGGGAGGCTCCCCGCCTCGCTTCTTCCTCCCGCCTTTGTCCTGAGATCTACTCCTCCTCCTCTTCCTCAACCTCAACATGTTAATTGATAGGACAAGGCGGTTGAAAAGATTGATGAAGGGATGGGGGGGGGTTGAAAATGGTTGAGGAGAGTTTGTAGGAGGTGAAGGGAGTGTACAAGGGTTAAAAATGATCAACGTTCAGGTATTGCTTTAGTTGATGCTGCACATCCCTCTCATTGATTCAGTAGATGCTGCACTTCTAACTAAACACTTGAGTGGATGGTGTACGTTTTTACTGAGTGCTTGTTGGTGTTATCACCTTGGTAAGATGGCAGGCAAGTGCTGCTGCTACACGAGTGTCTTCTTGATGCTCTCACTCGTATTTTTAGTCACTGCAGCCACAAGCAAGCATTCAAGGGCGCAGAGTTGTTTTTCAGGAGGGAGGAAGAGCAGGGGATGGAGGGAGGGGATGGAGGGAGGTAGAGGAATGAGAGATGGAGGAGGTGGGGGACAGGAAGGGTCAAGGAGGATAATACGAAGCGACAATTGACACAAAAAAATAAATATATAATAATATTTTGGGTAAGTTATTATTAAAAGTAATAAGTTACTAATACAATTAATAACAGTTATCATTAATAAGAGCAATAAAAATTATAGTTATTATTTATGTACTCGATAGTTACAACACAAATATAAATATTTCAGCTCACAACACTGGTGTTCACATCACTGCCATAGTAATCTAACATACTAATCACCCTTTTCGCAGAAAACCGCAAAAAAACACGGGCAAGAAGCAAGTGAAATGAATACACAAAAACATGATATACTGAGAGTTTCAGTGTTCTAGCACTGAAGGTCAAAGTCAAAAGTAAACCAAAGTTACTCCACAGCCACGTAAGACACAAGACTCACACTCATGAAATCGTAATAACACGATTGCAGTTTTAGGACTCACTAGCCATGGGTTCAAACCCCACCCGTTTCGTGATAAGTCATAAAACTCCAGACCGACGCGTTAGCCACTGGGCCAGCTGGCTACAATAAGATTCATCCAACTAGGTATATTTATACAACATAGAATTGTAGCCAGCTGGCCCAGTGGCTAGCGCGTCGGTCTGGAGTTTTATGACTCTGATCGCTGGTTCTATCCCCACCCGTGGTATGGTTTGTTTGCAATCGTGTCATTACGATTTCGTGAGTCATTATAATCCTTCTTCAAGATTGGTGGACTGAACACATCGATTCCAGGCTGAGGGACTGATTACCTCAAACCCCTCTTTGTTCACCGTTCTTCTTTGTATTGGACTGATGAATAAATATTTCATTCTTCAACTTATCGGTTTTTCCAAACCATTTATCACAAAAGCTGCGAAAGGAGAATGACAGAGAAGTACATTAAGATGTGTAACGCTTATGTACAGTTCAGGACTTTTATTAAAGGAAATGTTTCGCCAACGAGTGGCTTCTTCACTCCTGAAGAAGCCACGAGTGGCGAAACGTTTCCTGTAATAAATGTCCTGAGCTGTACGCAAGTGTCTTGTTCCACATCTCGGTGTCAGCAGACCATTTCTCAGTACGTGAAGATCTCAGCGGAAGATTCAAAGATTTTTTCAGAAGACAGACACTGTAGGGAGACCAGATCAACAGAAGGCCTCAGCACAACAAAAGAGGCGATGAGACTACTGAGTTTAAACTAACAAAACCAGTTGGACTAGATAACATACCTTCATGGGTGCTGAGAGGAGCACAGCCACTTTCTGAACCCATAGCAAAGGTCTACACCCAATCTCTCCAATCAGGGCAATGGTAAAGACTTTCATTCTCTCCATTCAGGGCAATGATAAAGGTCTTCAGTCAATCTCTCCAATAAGGGCAATGGTCAAAATTCTGAACTATTCTCTCCAATCAGGGCAATAGAAAAGGTCTTCGACCAATTTTTCCAATCAGAGAAACTGAAATAAATGGAGAAAGCAATGCATTCCCCATACACAAAAAGGGAGGCAGACAGAGACTGAATTACAGACCAGTATCTCTAACAATCATGCTCTCTTAAGGGATATAAGGAAGTAATTCTTTAGCAGTAGGGTGGTTGAGAAGTGGAATGATTTGGATGAGGCAGTGGTGGAGGCAAACTCAATACACAGCTTCAAGAGTGGATATGAAAAGGCCCAAGAGGCCAGAAATCAGTGAAAATCAATCGGTCTAGGAGACGGGGCCAGGAGCTGAGTCTCAAACCCCCTGCAAAGATAACTAGGGAAGTACAGCGATTTTCAAATGTTAGGATCCAAAATTATTACTACCACCAGCACGACCCACCACCATTACTAACTATACGACTCACCACCATTATTACCAACTGACCAGTAATATCGCTAAACTTAGCAACTCTGCTAAGCTAACAACTCCCGACATTCTCAGGAGTTATCTCCTGAGTGAGTACGTGAGTACAAATAGGAAGCGCATCTGTCTGGCGCTCAGCAGATGGAGGATCAAGCTGCCACCACATCTTGCACTGAATGACCCACATAAAACAATCTTTCCCAGGTTACATGCTTCATTATCATATACGTACCTACTCTTAAAGCTGTGCTTGGAAGTTACCCCTGCCACTCTCTCTAGATTCCGAGTTCCCTGGTCATGCCTGCAGCAGTGGGTTTTTTACCTCGGAGAATTTGAGGTCAGGGCACACATCCGCCTGACCAACTGGGAAAATAATTGTGAAACTAGGAATTGATAGTATGTGGTGTTAGGTGAAGGTTAGGCGAGGTGAGGTACTGAGAGGCAAGGTAAGGTGCTACGAGGGTTAGGTGAAGGTGAGGTCTCAACGCTGATTTAAAATGCTGAAGAAGCACCGGGCTGTAAGAGAGACGGGACGCAGATATGGAAGAGGATGGAACAGGCGCACACCGCAGGGATGTCCCAATGCAAGAGAGGAAAATACTGAATATGAGGAGCAGAGAAAAAGAGAAAGCAACACAACGTTAGAGGCGAGAAGGAAAGTGAGGCAGTTAAGAGGATCCTGCAAGTTGGAGGGCCATGTACATGCGCCTGGGAGATGGAGGTAATCATGTTTAATCCGAGGAAGGAGAGAGCTCTTAATTCCTTGGCCTAAGAACCTTTATGGGCAACAACGTAGCCCTCTTGGCCACACACAAACATACTTACAAAATGATAAAGATAGTCTTAAATCTTACAATAGTTCTTCTTAAGACTGTCATCTTAGTGTATGTCTCTCGGTGTTCAAGTATTAAGGTCAACCTGACACTGTACTGATGACGCGACATGACAATGCTGTGAATATTATTATTATAATCAAGTTAAGTACTAAATTTGAAAAGATTATACAGTGGTGGTGGGTATAGCTACGGTAAATATGTACAATACCGTCAGTTTGATGAACAAGATACGCGTGTCACACTTGGGAATCTTTATTGACCCAAAATGAAAATATTTAACCCAAAAGATAATATATTAACCCAAGTGATAACAATTACTGACCCAAGTGATAACCTTTGTTGATCAAAGTGATAACATTCACTGACCCAGTGCTGAACACACCAAGGTGTTGTTCATGTGTCTTATTCACAGAAGTCTGTACGTGCTTGAAACTGTCTTACAAATGTTATGATCAGTAATGTGTTGCAGATACAGTATTATAGAAGGGAGTAAATTAAGAGCCAGAGGAGCCACTTAGCTAACACAAGTGTACCAGTGTCAGGGTGTTTCAGACACCCTAGATCAGGAGTTCTTAACCTGGAGTATCCATACCCCTTAGGAGTATGGCAAGCAAACAATTGGGGTATGAGACTCGATCTCTGAACATTTAAAAATAAAGTTGTTGGATTAGAATAAACTATCAGCTCTTCTGTTCCTAACTATCCATATGTAAGGTAAAACCAGGTTATTGACATCTTTTGAAGTCATACTGGTACCTAATAGGACTGGTGGTGATGCTTTCTACAGTCTTGTGAAGGGGGTATGGGGACATATTGGGCAATCCACTAGGTGACTAGGGACTGTAATCGTAAAAAAGTTAAGTACCCCTGCTCCTAGATGATCCCTCGAGTCCGTTTTCTTTCTCGGTTTCAGAATGGTGGTGCAGGATATTAGTGACGTCAGGAGTGACGCAGGGGATGACGCATTATCCAGAAGTGATGTCCGGATTGTGGGCGACGTTAGTGGCGTCAGGAGAGACGTGGGTGCTGCTTCAGCTAGAAGTGACGTAGATGATGCCTCGGTCAGGAGTGACATCAGCATCAACTCCAGCTTCACCGCCGCCTACAACGACAACATTTTCTGTCGCGTCAACTACAGGACGCCACGACGACACATGAAACACGTCACAGAAATGTGAGTACCTGTCATTCACCACAGGTGAGCGAAACGTCTCTATCAATAAAGATATGCAGGTAGCACATACGTTTTATTCATCAATATGTCGGTATTGTATGTTATTAATGTGATGATACCTCTCATTCTTTTATGCCTCAAATACCATACCAAGTGTATATATATTTTGTGTATTGGTGAATAAATTATGACTAGTAAATATTGACTTTCCAGGGAGATTAATTACACACAGGGGCAGGGAAGGAAGGGGAAGCGAGAGGAAGAAGAACTGGCAAGGTGTAGTGGTGACAGAGGGATGGGGAAGGGGAATGAGAGAGAGCCAATAAACGTGGGAATAACGAAGTCATGGAGGAAAGGTTAGACAGTGACTTCAATGCTGCCAGGAAGTGATCCTCCTCACACACTACCATCCCTCACCCTCCCTCTAACACCTCATTATTGATCTTCCCTCCCTCCATCCATCCATCCCTCCAACCACGCATCTACTCTTCCTTTACCCTGCCACCACAGACATCCGCACACACAGCAACAATAAACTTGGACCACTCTCTCCCCAACCTCACATACCACTCTCTCCCCAACCTCACATACCACTCTCTCCCCAACCTCACATACCACTCTCTCCCCAACCTCACATACCACTCTCTCCCCAACCTCACATACCACTCTCTCCCCAACCTCACATACCACTCTCTCCCCAACCTCACATACCACTCTCTCCCCAACCTCACATACCACTCTCTCCCCAACCTCACATACCACTCTCTCCCCATCCTCACATACCACTCTCTCCCCCAACCTCACATACCACTCTCTCCCCAACCTCACATACCACTCTCTCCCCAACCTCACATACCACTCTCCAGCCTCACCACAAAACATGACCAACACTTTCCTTCCTCTTATGTATTATTATTATTAAACACTAAACTTGTGAGGGTCATTTAGGGCTAGTCCCGCTGCAGGCTTGATTGTCCATCCGCTAGTCGTGGTTCAGTTTCTGATCAATCAGCCTGTTGTTAACTGTAGTTTTCATCTGTTATATGCCTCACGAGTCAAGTTTAAAAAATCAATTTTTCTTCCTATTACACATTGGTAGAATGTTTACATTGGTTAAATGTTTACGATGGTCGAGCATTTTACTTTATATCAGTTGTCTGGCTTCATATACTATCGCAAACAATATAAAGCTGAATGTTTGTCTACGTACTGTGACATAACGATGTGGTCTCACCCAGTACTAAGGACGCAGCACTGTTGAGAATTGACTTCATTAGTCAAATATAATAGAAACATCCGCTTATCCAACTCTTTGAGTGCAGCATCGACAAATTAATTTCATCATTTGTAATGACTGCAGCGACTGATAATGATTCATTACCAGTTTGCTATCTTACTAATTTGCTATCTTACCAATAAACAAAGAGCTGATGTGTTGAGTTATTAGTTGCCATATTAGAGAAACCATCAGACTGCAACTTAAAACAATTAACATTAGTTCTGTTGTATTCCACAAACCATATACACAAACTTCATTCTAAGTCATAGTTCCTATTATATATCAAAGGAATCGTTAAAATGTAAAAAAAATAACGAAAAAATGAAATATTTCAGTGTTTTAAGACAAAAGATAAGTGCTGAGATATCACTCAGTTATACATCCAGAAGCAAGGAAGTCCAGCCTCCAGAAGCAAGGAAGACCAGCATCCAGAATCAAGGAAGTCCAGCCTCCAGAAGCAAGGAAGTCCAGCATCCAGAAGCAAGGAAGACCAGCATCCAGAATCAAGGAAGACCAACCTCCATAAGCAAGGAAGACCAGCATCCAGAAGCAAGGAAGTCCAGCCTCCAGAAGTAAGGAACACTAGCCTCCAGAAGTAAGGAAGACTAGCCTCCAGAAGTAAGACTAGCCTCCAGAAGGAGCCGTCCATCTCCCCCAACCCATCTTAAGCCTCACCAAGGTGACACCTTGATGACCTAAGGATTCGAATCTCAACTAAAAGATGTAGTGTTCGATTCTAAGGCCGGGAAAACTTTAGGGCAAGTTCCTGACACCCCGGCTTACCTAACAGTTAAACTAGGGACCAGAATGCTAACCAACCGTTGTGAGTCGTAACCAATTGAAAAATTCTGCAAATATGTAAAAAAAATTCGATCGTGCTGGAAGTACGTATTTAAGTGATGGGTTAAGCTGGGAACACAATGCTGTCTCTCTCTCGTAAGGTCAAGGAAAGTCTCCCCACAATGATGGGGTGACCCAACCTAGGAGAATACACAACACTTTTGTGTTATCACAGCTGTGAACGTACTGTGTTATCACAGCTGAACGTACTGTGTTATCACAGCTGTGAACGTACTGTGTTATTACAGCTGTGAACGTACTGTGTTATTACAGCTGTGAACGTACTGTGTTATCCAGCTGTGAACGTACTGTGTTATTACAGCTGTGAACGTACTGTTATCACAGCTGTGAACGTACTGTGTTATCACAGCTGTGAACGTACTGTTATCCAGCTGTGAACGTACTGTGTTATCACAGCTGTGAACGTACTGTGTTATCACAGCTGTGAACGTACTGTTTTATCACAGCTGTGAACGTACTGTGTTATCACAGCTGTGAACGTACTGTTTTATCACAGCTGTGAACGTACTGTTATCACAGCTGTGAACGTACTGTGTTATCACAGCTGTGAACGTACTGTGTTATCCAGCTGTGAACGTACTATGTTATTACAGCTGTGAACGTACTGTTATCACAGCTGTGAACGTACTGTTTTATCACAGCTGTGAACGTACTGTTATCACAGTTGTGAACGTACTGTGTTATCACAACTGTGAACATACTGATTCCTCTTGTGTATCGAGTGGTCACATGTGTACATTATATGTGTATAACATATATTGCCATTATCCTAGTATACAATAATAAAAGTATATATATTCTTTACCCTCCTCCCCTCCCTAACACATCCAACACACTACAAACTCTCCTCAACACCTTCACAGCTAGAACACTTAATGTGGTCTCCTCATATCTATGGGCAAATATTTTTGTTAATGGGTTGGATGTGAGAAAAACCTGCCCAGAATGGGCCAACAGGCCTGTTGAGGTGTTCCTTTTTTCTTATGTTTTTATGTTTCTTATGTTCTTGTTTCCAAATGTCTGCATCTACTCTTTGAAATCTCTCATACTGTATTTAGGAGTTAGGATAAACAATGATATTGTAAGTAGCCTAACAGACTTGGAGATGTTAAACCCCCTTAGAACAATTGTAAGTTGTAACAATGATATCAATGTTAAATATGTAAAACTGTCCTACATAACGTGTGTTAGTTCTCTCATTGGTTACCACTCCCTATACTTGATTAACTTTCCACGCGATGTGCTTAATTTGAAGTAATGGAGAATAAGGCCATGAGGACGATTTTTGGTGCTCTAATGTGTACTAGAATGATAAACATGAGAGAAGCACTGGAGCTTCCTTCTGTATACGAACGAACAGTAAAGTTAAACACATTCTTCTGTGATAAGATCATGAAAGATCCGACGTCACCAGCACGGCTCAGGATGTGCTGTTTCATGTCTACAACATGCCTATACATCAACTAGGTGAAGCTTAAAATAATCTGATCCACTTTAGCATCCTTAATGAATGCAGTACACTGTCAATGACATCCCTACTTCCTCACTACTAACAGTACGGATATCATAACACGACTTTCATTAAGAACACTAAGAAAGTATTCAAAAACTATTATTGCTTTGGATATGGATACCTTGGTGCCCAGTGAGCACCATGCTTACACTGGTGTCTCAGTTCAGCAGACTATAAGCTGCACTGCAGAAGACTGCAAAGCACTCAAAGATTATAAGTGAATAATGACTAGTAGCATCTGACAATAACTGGCTGGGTTCAAGAGCTGCACTGAAACTCAATACCAGCATATCAAAAAACACAAGAGGAGAGGTAATCTTCTGTGACTCCAAGTGCATTTAAGCACTTGTGAGTCCTAACTACAAAACAAACTCCAGAAATATCATAATAGACATTAACTATTATCTAAATAATGCTCAGAAGAGAAGTTTTGTATAACATTTGTCTGGATATACCTTCGCACTTAGGAACCAGCTGTTATGATGTATACCACAACCTAACCTAGTATTTTTTACACAACTTAGCCTAGCATATTTTTAAACAACATAACCTAGTATATTTTAAACACAACATAACCTAGTATATTTTAAACACAACATAACCTAGTATATTTTAAAACACAACATAACCTAGTATATTTTAAACAACATAACCTAGTATATTTTAAACACAACATAACCTAGTATATTTTAAACACAACATAACCTTGTATATTTTAAACAACATAACCTAGTATATTTTAAACACAACATAACCTAGTATATTTTAAAACACAACATAACCTAGTATATTTTAAACACAACATAACCTAGTATATTTTAAAACACAACATAACCTAGTATATTTTAAACACAACATAACCTAGTATATTTTAAAACACAACATAACCTAGTATATTTTAAACACAACATAACCTAGTATATTTTAAAACACAACATAACCTAGTATATTTTAAACACAACATAACCTAGTATATTTTAAACACAACCTAACCTAGTATATTGTAACATAACCTGGTATACCTTAATATAATGTTATGGTATATAAAGCGGCTAAAAAATCAACACAAATTTTTACCCTGCGTAAAAAAACACGATTTCCTCCACTGTTTTATTTCCAACTTTACCTTTTTCCTGCTACTTTTTTTATTGACTTTTATTTTTGCCACCTGTCGCGCAGTGCAGCGAATCAACTTCACTGCTAAAAAAAAAGTATATCACGATGAGCTGCATAAAATTTCTGTAATTAGCTGTGAGCTGACTTCTGAATATTATTTTTGAAATATAATTACAGTTTCTCACCCAGTAGAGGCAAGTCATGCGAACGTTTCTCAGTTTAAAAATGATATATGTGTTTACTCACATGGTCTGCTGATGCAGCAGCAACAAGGCTGCAATATCTTGGTAATGCTGACTCAGCATGACAGTCTTCAGACAGGATATTGATAACAGATGTGGGACTAAACCCACACAAATTCCAGGTAGCCATTGTTTATTATGATGGTGTTCTTGGGCCACTGCAATGTGAGCCGTATTGATTCTCCTATTCTAGTAAGAAAATATTTTATAAAATCCTTAATGGAAAAGGAAATTGGAGTTCAATTCAATAAAATAAGATGCCATGAGAGTTTTCAAGGAGAGGTGGACGTTGCTGCCGCAAGCATGCGTGTGTGGAGACACATTTTACTGAAATTGGTGATCGGCTAACACGAAAAATCGTTTGAAAAAAAAAAAAAATTGCAAGGCAAAAAGTGGGTTGTGACTCAACCAGCTGGCTCACAAGGTCACACCAGGACCATCATTATATTTTAAAAAATGATGATCGGGAAATTAATCCGGAAGAAGATCAAAACAGCAAGAACGACACGCATCAACGCAGCACAAGTCACAAGACAAACACACGTCATCAAGTCCAGAAGCATCAAGAACACGTCATCCAAGTCTCGACAAAAATGCGTACTCCCTCAAGTACACAGTATCAAGTAGAGCAGGCAGTCTAAGTACAAGAACACGTCACAGTACAAAAGTCATCAGTGCAAAACAGTGTCAAGTTCGGTAGGTAAGTGCAGGTAGGTAGGACCCGGTAGGTAGGTAGTATGTTGGTAGGTAGGCAGGTAAATAGGTAAGTAGGCAGGCAGGTGTCAGGTTTCAAATCTTAAGTAGGTTATGTTCTGGCTCCAGAAAACTTAGCTAGGCAGGGTGCACATGGGGTGCTGTTTATGGTGTCATACGTGAGAGGAACTGCACTGATCCACCCAGGAAGTCTCTAACAAGTCCTACTGCTAGGTGAACAGTGTTGCAAATGATGCAGAATGAACGTCATGGGAGTAAGGAAAATGTCAAACATCTCCATCCTCCCCAGGATGAACCCCGGGTCCTTTGGTTGTGAGCCGAATGCGCTATCATGAAGCCAAACACTCAACTAATTGGGCTAAAATATGTTCTTATATCCACTCACTGGATGAGTGACGCTGCCCAATATATTCTTTCATCAGGGTAAAAAGCCTAAAAAATATTCCTGCAATCCACGTCTATGTGGAAAATACCTAACATCAGCGCCTTGGATAAGTAACATGACTATTTAGCTTACTGCGAGTCGACACTGCCCTTAAAGACCACGCCAGAAATAGCTAGTAGTGAAGAGTATCTAAACATTAGTCTTCTGTTACGAATTTCTATTAACCAAGAAAATGCAAAAATGTATACAAATTATGAGAAAATAACGTTATTTATTTTTAAATGTTTTATTGTTTATCCGAAGTCTTGGAACTGTACTCCTTAGAATATACGCGAGAAAGATTCATCATAATCTACACTTGGAAGATTTTGAAGAGACTGGTACCAAACCTGCTCACCGAAATCACTACATATGATAACAAAAGCCTTGGCAGATGGTTGAGGATACCTCCAGTAAAAAGCAGGGGAGTTGTGAGTACACTGAGAGAGAATTCAATGAGTGTAAAAGGATCACGACTCTTCAACACCCCCATCATTCACGCATAAGGGGAATTACCAACAGACACCTCGCTATCTTCAAGAGGGAACTCGACATATTAGATTCTTCATAAACTGGACTGCAGGAGGCAGACATCAAAGCCTGTCGATCAGGCCCAAACAAGGAGACCTGGTTTGGTACTGGACCGCGAGACGGTGACCTTCGGAGTCAACTACAGGTAGTCTACAGGTAACTTAAAAACATCAACTGGACGCTCTATGAGTAGATAAACACAAAGATTTTTTTTCAGTTCTTGTGTAACCATGGCGAGAGTGGCCATCATGGCGTGAGTTGATTGTGACAGTCGTCCATCTGTACACACACATGCACCGTTTTCAATCATGCAAGTACCATGACGCACACCACTCACTCCAGCACAGGTAAACCAGCGGTGGTCTCTGATACGATGACCTCCATTGTGCCAGCGACTGCTTCACTACTACAAGTCTGTATGTAGACATGCCGTACACTGCGTCGTCGCTATAGTGCCGGCACCACTGACGATGTCTACTTTTGACAAAACTCATGGGAGGGGCATTTTCCCTTACGAATAAACCAAGAACTACCACTGAGCTAAGACCTCAAGAAAACAATCTTGAGAACTATAGACACGTATAGAGGTGCTTGTTACAATGTTTTCTCGCAGAATGTTTCTTGATGAACTCTGGGTAAGTGCTGAAGTCTGGGAGCACTTGCGTTACATTCACTCTGGGTAAGTGCTGAAGCCTGGGAGCACTTGCGTTACATTCACTCTGGGTAAGTGCTGAAGCCTGGGAGCACTTGCGTTACATTCACTCTGGGTAAGTGCTGAAGCCTGGGAGCACTTCCGTTACATTCCTGTTCGCATAACTGCCAATAACCTTGTACCACTAAACTGCAAGGCTGCGCCTCATCCTTCACTTTATCACTGGATGGCCAAACATCCTCTTAAGAGTGTATGGAAATTGCTTCCTGCTTTGAGAAATACTTTCCTGGAACTAACCTTTAGTCTCCAGTGTTAACGATGACCTTCACCACCTAGAGAGATTTATGAATGTTATATACTATAAAGCCTGCCCACGGAGTAGTGTTTATGAAGGAAGTATGTTTCTTAAGGGGTCACGAACTATGTAACACTGGCCACCCACACAGAGTACTCTGCTACAACACACTAGAAAAGTTGTGTTCAGACCTGGATACTCATGATCATCCAGAGTCATGCAACTACTACTACTACCGCTGCTCCTGCAGCACAAAATTCTTTAATACAGTATGCAAATATATTTTTCACACTAAATTCCAATTTATCTGTACTCATATACCATGCCATCTATAACTGGACTGGTATCTGGGTCAGTATGTAATACAGTACAATCATTCTTCTGGATGCAAAAATGGATGGTTGCATGATGTCAAGACTGTTGATGTAATGGAGTATAGAGAAGTGTGTCATGCAGTAAGCTGACACTCCAGGCTGACTCTTCCTGTCACAGCTTTATCACTGTTTCTTCATGTTCAGTTGAACAGCACTGGCCCTGGTGAGAAGCCAGCACATCTAACCTATCATCATTCCCACTCCTTGAAGCATGAGTCAAATTTGGCTATTTTCTCACAAGAGTTTGTTGAATCAGGGGATTGAAACTATCCTTCCCTCCCAGGCGCCTTACAACCTCTATGGGTACAGCAGTTACATGGGAATATATTTATTTGTACTGCGTAATTCATAACGTATTCGTGGTGGTGTCCAGCAGCTGCGCCCCCTACCAAGGCTTCTCGACGCTGGAAAAGCAACATTTAGCCTTAATATCGTGACTAAAGCAAATTACGCCTGAAGAGTCCTTAGGTAAATGTAAATAATTTGATGACACACACATTGTCTGAAGCGGAAAATTACTTGAGCATGTAAAAAAAAAATCCAACTATTTTAAACAGAAATATTGGAAACATCAGCAGTGTGCTGCTACTCACTTTATATGATAATAATATAATGGGAACAAAAGCTAGCTACGTAAAACATGGAGTATCTTTATATCCGAAGATAGAAAGCGACACACGCACATATATATAAGTATGCAAAACAACCACGGGGGAGTTGAATTAGAGCTCTAGGCCTATCATGTTACAATCAACACATCATCAGAAGCCTGCAATGTTGCAGAAAAAAGGAAGAGGTCCAAGCAAATACCATCACAGGAAGCGCCTTTTCAAAGGCGCTTGCATATATATATATATATATATATATATATATATATATATATATATATATATATATATATATATATATATATACCGTATAGTGTTTTATTTAATAATAGTCACTCTATCCGCGTATAAGTGTATCTAAGGAGGAATAGTCTCCAAGCCGTGTCAATCGGAAGAACTAGCCACCCCAGCCGTGTCAGTCGGAGGAACTAGTCACCCCAGCCGTGTCAGTCGGAGGAACTAGTCACCCCAGCCGTGTCAGTGGAGGAACTGCCCCCAGCCGTCAGTGGAGGAACAGTCACCCCAGCCGTTCAGTCGGAGCTATCACCCCAGCCGTGTCAGTCGGAGGAACTAGTCACCCCAGCCGTGTCAGTCGGAGGAACTAGTCACCCCAGCCGTGTGAATCGGAGGAGGAACCAGATTTTCCGTGCTGTCGTCATGTCGATCATTCCACTACAATGAGTTCTGTAATGGTGGGTTTCCACGTTTCCACTCAGGGAGCATACGGAAGGTGTGGTGGTCCTGTCATTTGAAGGGGTGTTTGTGGTTCTATCACTTGAAGGGGTGTTTGTGGTCCTGTCACTTGAAGGGGTGTTTGTGGTCTAGCACTTGAAGGGGTGTTTGTGGTCTATCACTTGAAGGGGCGTTTGTGGGTCTCGTTGTTTGATGTTGTTAAACTAACAGAACATTTACTTGTCTCTGGGAAGTGAATCTTACGAACTACCTCTGTGAAGGCTGATGGAAGGGAGGTAGGAGTGGGTTGTTGGTGGGTGGGTTGTAGTGGGGTGGGTTAAGGGTGGGTTGTAGATGGTTGGTGGAGGGGGGATGAGAAGCAAAGTGGTGTGTGTCAGTGTTCCAGCGTCTGGTGAGAGCGGTGGGTGGGTGGCACATGTAAACCTGACTGGAAACTCACGTCAACTCTAACCTGCAGTACCTCCATCTCTCTCTCTTGTTCTACACACGCTCAGGATACTTACCTCGTGATCTATGTGGTGAACTGCGTTTTAAAATGAGTTAATCGTGTGTTGTGACTTATTGGAAGTGTGAGTTCTGTCAGTAGGAGTAGAGGACGCTGTTGACCCCCAGGGGAAATTCACCATGCCGCCTGTGTTCAACCAAGAAGCCTTGGGAGGGTAAGTTTATGATTTTTATGTATTTTCTGTGAAAGGATTGTATTTTACTGTTATACTCTTTATGGAAGTAATAGCATGGTGATATAGGAGAGCGTGGGTCAGCCTAGTAGCATTCCCACATCTTCACCAGTATCAAGAAATGGCAATATAGTTTTTTAAGACGAGAGATTAAGTAAAAAGTCGTTGTTTGAGTGAGCCTTGCCATCGTGGTTTAGACGTCGTTGTTTGAGTGAGCCTTGCCATCGTGGTTTAGAAGTCGTTGTTTCAGTGAGCCTTGCCATCGTGGTTTAGACGTCGTTGTTTCAGTGAGCCTTGCCATCGTGGTTTAGACGTATGGGAGAACCACGAGGCTGACCACCAGTAGAGCCCACGCAAGAATCATTTATACAATTTTTGACATTTCGTGGAAGTGAGAAATCTCCATTAATCAACATACCTGATCTGAATATATTTTCCTGGTTTCACGTGTAGTGACGCTGTTGATATTCTACTGTTGTTATACTCAACTATACACAATAGGCATTTACCGACAAGTTATCATCTAGTTGAGTTAAATTGTCCATAATGTCAAAAGTTTCTGAGCACTTATTATTCTGAGTAAATGTACAGATGTTCTTACGAAGTAGTTTTAAACCTACGACGTTTGCATAAAGTACATTAATATAGGTATATTTTGATAATAAATTATATCCATAGCCTAGTACAAGGACCCAATGGAAAAGTCAGTGACTTTTTTTGGTTTTATCCTAGGCAATTTACACATATATTACTATGTATAATAATTGTAGCCACCTAAATTTGTGTACTTATATGTACCTGTACCTACATAAACTTACTAATATCTTACTAATATGACCGCATCAGCCTAAATAAAAAAAAGGCACAATACCGCGACTAGAACAATAAACCCCTATGTGTGGGTTATTTGTGCACTTCTTCAGCCTGCCAGAGCCACATAAGACTACTCCAGTGCGTCAGTTTTCAAGATTAAACTGACCGCGCGAAAACCTTGGCGAGAGGTGACCAAGGTCGTGGTGCTGCCCCATCTAACCGCAGGAATCTACATCACTATTTTTCTTTATTGGTCTCTTTCCTGTTGTCCTTGCGCGTAGCAGTGCTTCCAGTGACTGAGAGAAAGTAATGTAGATGTGGGTATCCAGGAGGTATGGTATGGGTGGAGAAATCATGAGAAAGTGAAGGATATATGGGATAGCAGGTAGTGAGGGGATACCCAGACTAGACGTTGTGAGTGTTAATTATAGCAGCAAATACTGATGCTTCTCTGAGGTAGCGGTGGTGGGCTGAGACGGTGGTGGTGGTGGGCTGAGAAGGTGGTGGTGGTGGGCTGAGACGGTGGTGGTGGTGGGCTGAGACGGTGGTGGTGGTGGGCTGAGACGGTGGTGATGGTGGGCTGAGACGGTGATGGCGGTGGGCTGAGACGGTGGTGGTGGTGGGCTGAGACGATGATGGTGGGCTGTGGTGGTGAGCTGAGACGGTGGTGGTGGGCTGAGACGGTGGTGGTGGTGGGCTGAGACGGTGGTGGTGGTGGGCTGAGACGGTGGTGATGGTGGGCTGAGACGGTGGTGGCGGTGGGCTGAGACGGTGGTGGTGGTGGGCTGAGACGATGATGGTGGGCTGTGGTGGTGGGCTGAGACGATGATGGTGGGCTGTGGTGGTGAGCTGAGACGGTGGTGGTCTCATATGGTAGTAGACTGAGACTTCAGTAGTGTCAGTCTGAGCTGGGAGTCTTCAGTAGTGTCAGTCTGAGCTGGGAGACTTCAGTAGTGTCAGTCTGAGCTGGGAGTCTTCAGTAGTGTCAGTCTGAGCTGGGAGACTTCAGTAGTGTCAGCCTGAGCTGGGAGACTTCAGTAGTGTCAGTCTGAGCTGGGAGACTTCAGCAGTGTCAGCCTGAGCTAGGAATCTTCAGTAGTGACAGCCTGAGCTAGGAGTCTTCAGTAGTGACAGCCTGAGCTGGGAGACTTCAGCAGTGTCAGCCTGAGCTAGGAGTCTTCAGTAGTGACAACCTGAGCTAAAAGTCTTCAGTAGTGACAGCCTGAGCTAAAAGTCTTCAGTAGTGACAGCCTGAGCTAAAAGTCTTCAGTAGTGACAAAAATGTCGTTTATGTAGATTATGAACAAGGTCCTAACAATGATCCCTGCGGAACACCCATTTGTTCCCATTAATGCGAACTTTCTGACGCCTATCGGTCAGCTATGTCTCAACCCAGGAGATAATTTTTGAAGATATCTTTATTTTTTTTCTGAGCGGGGACAAAATATAATTATATATAGGAGAAAAATAGAAAGCGAAGAGTGGATAGTATAGGAATATAGGTGTTATAAGATATCTACACACACACACACACACACACACACATTCATTGATGTATTTCATAGCAGATAAGTGTCATAAAATCGGAAATTGGAGAAAGCGACAACATTCCAAACGAAGAATATATGTAGATGGCGTGAGTGCATGTTAAGAGAGGAAGAGGGATCAAGTAGTCACACTAAGATCTTATAAAAGAAAGCCTGGGAAACTTATGTTCCATTGATCTACTTTAAAAACAGCCGTCAAATATATGGATGAGGAAATGTGGACGAGAGGAAGAAACTCAGTAAGTGAAGAGAGAACTTTAATATGTAGCCTTCAGGGTAAGAGTGACTTCATCCCATAACACTGCATATAACCCTCGCTCGCATCACTGGGAATCTCTTCCTCTCCTCCACATCTCTTAGGTAAGTGTATTCAGGTACAGGTACACATAAATACAGTTACATATATTATCATACATAGCACCATGTGTAGATTACCTAGGATAACACTGAGAGTTACACACCTCTATGTGTATATATATACACTTAGAGATACGCACATCTTAGTGTATATACTATACACAATGAGTGATGCACAGCTCTCGATGCTACACCCAATGAATGTTCCTCTAGTGTTTCTCCCCCTAGCTGTGTATTACACTCACACACGTCTTGCAATCTCTTTCTTTCCTAGTGTCAGCTTCAGGGTCAATGCGGTTACCCTCTTGTTGTCACCTCGCTGTTCTTATGATCTCTGATACACTGCAACCAGTTTGGGAGTCCCCGCTGAGGCGAGGTAGTAACCAGTTACAGCTAGCCAGAGCCTAGGTAACACTTGTGGCCGTGAAACACCTAATTACCTCGCCATGTGCTGGCCCTGAGGCGCTAGTGCTCCTCTCTACCTTCCTACATGATTATTACATTCATAGAGGAAGCGCTAAATCCGTAAGCGTCACACACAGCTTGCATGGGAGGCATGCAGGTCAACACAAGGACGGGGAACACAGGTTCAGTTCTTCAGATCAAGAGCCCCGCACAATCATCAAGGAACCTTGCCTGAGGGGTGACCTCCCCAGAATTCCTCAGACTTTCCATTCAGACATATAATCTACCTGGCTCCACAGTACACCACATATATACGCATTTTCAATACACAACCCACACACAGGAGAATGAAAGTTATGACGACGTTTCGGTCCGACTTAGACCATTAACTAGACAGAAACGTCACCATAAGTTCATTCTTCCTATGAGCGGGTTATTTGTGTATTGTTCCAGTCATTGTATTGTGTCTTTTTGCTCTCCATACACAGGTTTTCACTTTAGTAAATGGGCGGGGCAGAGTACCCACACATGTGGCACCTAGATATAAAATAATGTAGTGCCAATGCATTATTGTCGATAAGGTTACTGTGGTAGTATATCGTACTGAAGGTTGAGTTTAATGGTGACTGTGATAATGATGTATGGTGACTATAATTACAGTGACAACTCCTTCACTGTAAGTACAGTGTGTCAGTATCTGTCTGACCTGTAGTGACAATCTCCTGCCCTGTGAGTGGTGCTACAGGTGGTGTGAGTGGTACTACAGGTGGTGAGTGGTGCTACAGGTGGTGTGAGTGGTACTACAGGTGGTGTGAGTGGTACTACAGGTGGTGTGAGTGGTACTACAGGTGGTGTGAGTGGTACTACAGGTGGTGTGAGTGGTACTACAGGTGGTGTGAGTGGTACTACAGGTAGTGTGAGTGGTACTACAGGTGGTGTGAGTGGTACTACAGGTGGTGTGAGTGGTACTACAGGTGGTGTGAGTGGTACTACAGGTAGTGTGAGTGGTACTACAGGTAGTGTGAGTGGTGTAATGTCATGACAATTGAAGGAGTAAAGAATGTTGCGTAGGAAAAGTTCGTTGAAGGTTCCAGGCAGGCGGTGTTCTTCATGTAAGGTTCTTCAGGACAAGTGTTTCCTGACGCGGGTCTTAGTCATATGATGACTCACAGCTGGAGCTTTTGGTCATCTGACCGAGGCCTTCCACTGGCTTACTGGCCCACCACTTTAAAAATTAAATAATGCATATATATTAATTCTTCATGTGTGCATTCATCACTCAGTACATGATCTTGGTGGAAGCTCCGTCTAGTAGTGTTGAAATGAAGATGGCAGCAGCAGTAGGCTCTTAGGTAATTTGGTGAATTGTTTTGAGTGTCAGCTTGGAGTCTAGTGGTTGCTGCGGTAGTCGGTGTCTCCAGATTTTTCATACTTTTTCCTTCCTATAAGAGCGCTTGGCTGTAAGAGTGTGATGATCGTTTTCACAGATGAAACGTTTCGCTTGAGAGGTAGAGGCGCAGTCCATATGAGTGCGTCCTGTACCTCAGCTGAAGCCATATTTCTTTCCCTTCAAAGGACGTAGACCTTCACCAAGTGTCTGAGATGCCAAGGAGATTTCAAGCACAGTGACCTTGATCATAGAGCAGACAGCAGTTGGAATTTTTGTGATGGGGTCGACGGTGGCCAGTCATTGTGATCTCCAACGAGTCGTTTCAAGTCGCCTGTTGATTGATTGATGATGTTATGATCAAGCTTCTTGGCCCTCAACGCGGGGAGAGGAGCCTCTTGGAAGTTACGGTCCTTGAGAACGTTCATAGCGGAGGTGGTGGCGATCTTGTCAGCTTCGTCACACACAAATAACCCACATGTAGGAGAGAGGGTTATTTGTGTATTGTTCCAGTCACGGTATTGTGCCTTTTTGTTCTTCAGCTTCATCATTTTTAAAACAGACGACGATGAAAGTCCTTAAAATGAAGGAGGCTGGACTGCTTCACCTGCGGAGTGGTTATCAGGAGTGTTGACATCTCGTGTCCGAGATGTAGGTTCGCCGGTCTTGCCCCGGCCCGGGTCTTTTCCAGATGGTGACCTGGCGTGTCCAGACGATCCCACGAAGTAGCACCATCTCGGAAAGTCTTCACAGGGGAAGTCTCCTTTAACTTCTTTGGTAAACAACTGTTTTATATGACCTACTTCCACTCGTGGGTCGCACTCAACTGTGACGTCAACGCCAGTTGTTTCTTCTCTGCTCTTGTATATAATAAAGTCTGGCCTCACGTGGGACTGATCACCTCCCACCTAGGGTGAGGGACTAACCACCTCCCACCTATGGGTGAGGGACTCACCACCTCCCACCTAGGGGTGAGGGACTGACCACCTCCCACCAAGGGGTGAGGGACAGACCACCTCCCACCAAGGGGTGAGGGACAGACCACCTCCCACCTAGGGGTGAGGGACAGACCACCTCCCACCTAGGGGTGAGGGACTGACCACCTCCCACCTAGGGGTGAGGGACTGACCATCTCCCACCTAGGGGTGAGGGAGTGACCACCTCCCACCTTTGGGTGAGGGACAGACCACCTCCCACCTAGGGGTGAGGGACAGACCACCTCCCACCTAGGGGTGAGGGACTGACCACCTCCCACCTAGGGGTGAGGGACAGGTCACGTCAATACTACTTACTTCCAGCGTGGTATTCACCTGTATCCGACTGAGGAAGACTGTTGTACAAGAGAAACGTTTCTGCTATATACTCAAGTGCTGTAAATGTGTATTATTTATCAACTTGTTGTTATTGTATGTCTTTAATAATATGATACTTGTGGAATGTATATTGTTCCTGTTCTTTGTTTTTATAGCCTGTTAGTTTCGATTTTCTTTTACCATTTGAACGTTTTCTTTTCTGTCAGTCGCTTCCGGTACCGGATTACTTCGTTCGCGATTCAATTTTCTTAAAATTTCTCCTACAGAAAATCCCCCAATCTTGCTCCTATTTGTTCTCACTCGTCATTCTAATTCTAAGAAGAATAGTAGACCTACTGGGTCATGTTAAGTAAAAGGACACAAGTGCAACTAATGTGACATTTATTTTGTGGCAACGTTTCGCTCTCCAGGAGCTTTGTCAAGCCATTACAAACAACACATGGACACAGACGGTATATATAGGCTATAGAGTGAGGTGTAAAGCACAATATAATCGTTATAGTAATACTAGAAGTAGTAGTAGTAATACTTGTGGTAGTAATAGTGGTAGTAGTCGTAGCAGTAATTCTACCATCATTAATACAGTACTGGGTCATGTTGGTATACTGACTACACAAGGCTCAATAAGGCTGCATGTCACATGTTCACCACCAGTCAAGTATATCTCATTCCTTAAATAGGTCTTAGTGTATATACACCTATATATAAAACACACATCAATGTCTGTGTATATATTCTGAGACACCTGTGTATATATACAAAGACACACCACTCGGTGTATATACACTGAGACATCACTTGGTGTATATACACTGAGAGACATCACTCGGTGTATATATACTGAGACACACCACTCGGTGTATATACACTGACACACCACTTGGTGTATATACACTGAGACACACCACTCGGTGTATATACACTGAGAGACATCTCTCGGTGTACATGTGTCTGGCTGGGTTGTAGCCTGTTTATTAATACAATTAACGAAGAGTCTTCCTGACGACTCTTGTCTCTCATATCTCTAAGGGTCGATATATTATTATCTCTTAGGGTCGATAGATCAAGGTAGAACAGATGACCTGCATGAACACACACACACACACTTAGTAGCAACTAGCAACGAGGGGGCCAGGAGCTGTGAATCGACCCCTACAATCACAATTAGGTAAGTACACACACACAGGGTCACAGGTTCACAGGGTAGGCTGACTGGCACTAACACAGGATACACTGATAGCAGGATACATACTGTGGCATTACATAGAGCTTTGTCTCTAATTTCCTCCTGCGTCACATCCTGTACATATACAGTGATAAACGTTATCCTTAAATTTCAGTTGTTGTTGGGATCGTACATACCAAAGATAGATAGCAAAGAGCTTATATTCTGTATCATAACAGCTAGCGTTCGGATCTGAACTATTTGTGAGGATATTCTGCTGTATCCTGACTATGTATAGTCTACCAGTTGATTACCAGGATAGTATAGCAGAAGGTTCTCTCCCTGTCCACTACACCTTGTGTTGGCAGCTGACGCCAGAATAGTATAGCACAAGAACGGGCAAATATAGTAATATATTACTATCATTGCCTGTTCTTGGAAGCTTTGCGACCAACACAGTTTTGTCCAGTAGTCTACAAATTAAGACACCCAGATGTTGTACATGTGTCTAATTCTTCACTTTGTCGGCACTGTACACCATTCATGTACATTAACTTGTTAGTGGGCCAAGTCGGACCGAAACGTCGTCATAAGCATGTGTGTTCTGTGTGCGGGTTATTTGTGTATTGTTCCAGTCACTGTGTTGTGAATGTGTGTATCCTGTAATGTTGTGAAAAACTCTATGTATATTGCCAACCTCGTTTCGCTCAGTGTTCGTATTATATTTTATAATAATAATAATAATCTATTGCTACAAGTACAAGGTATACAACTATATAGAAAGCCCCTTGTTATGCAGAGCATTTCTGTCAAATTAGGTCAGTTTTGTCCCAGGATGCGACCCACACCAGTCCACTAACACCCAGGTACCCATTTTACTGCTAGGTGAACATGGACAGCAGGTGTCTTAAGGAAACGCGTCCTGTTTCCACCCGTATCGGGAATCGACCCCCGGACCTTAGTGTGTGAGCTGAGTGCACTAGCAATCGAATAGGTTGAGGTGCATATCCTGTCTCTCAAGAGACCTCCTGGGTCTCTTGAAGCGGTAGATCTCCAGCTTCTGGACTTTTTAAGAGGGTTGGACTATATAGTTGTTAGGTTTTTGGGGGAATTTAGTTACAGCTATTCTAGTTTTTGAGGAGTTTAAAGTGCTGCTACCAGGTGTGTAGCATGAGGCTACCAGGTGTGTAGCATGAGGCTACCAGGTGTGTAGCATGAGGCTACTAGGTGTGTGGCATTAGGCTACTAGGTGTGTAGCATGAGGCTACCAGGTGTGTAGCATGAGGCTACTAGGTGTGTAGCATGAGGCTACTAGGTGTGTAGCATGAGGCTACTAGGTGTGTAGCATGAGGCTACTAGGTGTGTAGCATGAGGCTACCAGGTGTGTAGCATGAGGCTACTAGGTGTGTGGCATTAGGCTACCAGGTGTGTAGCATGAGGCTACCAGGTGTGTAGCATGAGGCTACTAGGTGTGTAGCATGAGGCTACTAGGTGTGTAGCATGAGGCTACTAGGTGTGTAGCATGAGGCTACTAGGTGTGTAGCATGAGGCTACCAGGTGTGTAGCATGAGGCTACTAGGTGTGTGGCATTAGGCTACCAGGTGTGTAACATGAGGCTACCAGGTGTGTAGCGTAAGGCTACCAGGTGTGTAACGTTCGGTGAGGTACTAGTGACCTTTTTCAGTGTGAGTTGGACCTACTCACCATGGGCCAGTACGCCTACCACTGTTATGTTCTTATGCAATATTCTTATTCTTTATGTTATGTTCTAAAGTTCTCTTGCCTGTTCTCCACGCTGGTTCATTAGTATACTACTAACCAGTGTTCATCTCACTTCTGTGTTCGCGTATGTTATTCACACTTAGGTGTTACGCAAGGCTCACCAGAAGGACGTTAGTGAAGTGTCAGGTAGACATCAGTGACGTGAGTGCAGTGTCAGGTGGACATCAGTGACGTGAGTGCAGTGTCAGGTAGACATCAGTGACGTGAGTGCAGTGTCAGGTGGATATCAGAGTGACGTAGTCCAGTGTCAGGTAGACATCAGAGTGACGTGAGTGCAGAGTGTCAGGTGGATATCAGAGTGGGGAACCTCCCATACAACCTTAATAGGGTATTGTGGTCACGGTCTGGGATGTCTGCCAGCCACGTACATACACACCCCTATGCTGCCTGTCCTCTCACTGACGTCAATGGTCGAGCAACTTTGTAAATAGCGAGTTTTCTTAGAAGTGACCTTTGTTTTGTGTAGTTGTCTAGCATTAAACTACTGCTAGTGATTTTTATGTTTACTAGTTTTTAAGCGTCTTATAATAAATAATAATAATTAGAATAATAATCGTTATTTCTACAAGTACATGTACAAGGTGTACAGACCATAGCTGACATACTACTATATAGAAAGCCCCTTGTTATGCTGAGCATTTCGGGCAAATTAGGTCAATTTTGTTCTCAGGATGCGACCCACACCAGTCGACTAACACCCAGGTACCTATTTTACTGATGGGTGAACAAGGACAGCAGGTGTCTTTAGGAAACGCGTCCTAATGTTTCCACCCATACTGGAGATCGAACCCCGGACCTCAGTGTGTGAACTGAATGCAATAGCACTCAACCTCGGTGTCAGCCTTGAACTATTTGTGACATGGACAATAAGTCACTAGAAAAAAATCCCAGAAAACACTAAAGCTCACCTCACAGAAAAAGTCAGAAAAAATATTTATTTTCGCTCCCTGAAAAAGGAATAAGATGTATTTTTTAATACACTGAAGTGAGTGAGAGAGAGAGAGAGAGAGAGAGAGAGAGAGAGAGAGAGAGAGAGAGAGAGAGGGGGGGGGGAGGGGGGGCGGGGTTAACGAATGTTAGGCTTCTAACATTCGTTAGTATACTTTACCTGGGTAAAGGTATGCTAGGTTAGGCTGCATTAAGACAATGTTAGGCCGTGTTGCCGTATACTAAGTTAGGTTGTGTTAAGTTAGGTTTGGGCTGGAACATGGTTGTACCAGGTTGACTCAACAACTCTACTCTGACTGTTTCCAGTTTTTTCCTTGAGTCGAAGACAACACTGACGAGGCTCCTCCAGCCTAGCGCAGCGCCTCCTACCACAACTGTTTTTTGATGCTCAATTATTTCTTCCTTCAAGGTTGTATCCTAACACTGTAGCTGGTGTATTTCTTCCTTCAAGGTTGTATCCTAACATTGTAGTTGGTGTATTTCTGTATTCAAGGTTGTATCCTAACACTGTAGTTGGTGTATTTCTGTATTCAAGGTTGTATCCTAACACTGTAGTTGGTGTATTTCTGTATTCAAGGTTGTATCCTAACACTGTAGTTGGTGTTTTTCTGTATTCAAGGTTGTATCCTAACACTGTAGTTGGTGTTTTTCTGTATTCAAGGTTGTATCCTAACACTGTAGTTGGTGTTTTTCTGTATTCAAGGTTGTATCCTAACACTGTAGTTGGTGTTTTTCTGTATTCAAGGTTGTATCCTAACACTGTAGTTGGTGTATTTCTGTATTCAAGGTTGTATCCTAACACTGTAGTTGGTGTATTTCTGTATTCAAGGTTGTATCCTAACACTGTAGTTGGTGTATTTCTGTATTCAAGGTTGTATCCTAACACTGTAGTTGGTGTATTTCTGTATTCAAGGTTGTATCCTCTTCCCCCCCCCAAAAAAAAAAAGGTATATTAAAAAAGTGAACTTTAATTTTGTAAATACAGTTTGGAAAAACTATATTAGGAATTAAAAAAAAATAGTTAGTCATAAATGACTCAACCTTTTGTAACACCTTTTTTTATATTTATCGCCTTGAAATGGAATTTAAAAGGCCTGGCAACCTGAGTCTCTCTCTCTCTCTCTCTCTCTCTCTCTCTCTCTCTCTCTCTCTCTCTCTCTTTCTCTCAAGGGTTTAGGAATTGGCAGATCGAACCTCTACACAATGACCCACAACACCTGAACTCTTCACATATATTAAAAAAAACTTGAAGTAGTGTATAAATAGATGGAGTCCCAGAAGCTAGAGCACCTCCACAACTTTTGAAATAATATTTATCAGCAGTGGTTCAAGTAGGTAATACGTTATGATATCTGACAGTCTTAAGTATCTACTTAAAACCTATGATTATGTATTATTAAGTGGTAAGTGATGGGCAACTTCACTTTTCCAGACTCCTCCTTATCAGGGGAGAGAGAGACGTGAGCTTTTACACAGCAAGACGGGCAGCCAGCAGCAACTACACTCTGTAACCTTCTCCAGAACATCACTTCATATGAGATCATTTATTCCCAGGATGACTCGTGTCTGGAACATGTTCGTACAGCATAATGACATCAACGAAATTAAGTCAGTTGATGAAAGGAAATCGCTGGCCCATAGATGGCTCCAAGTTCATCCTGTTCCCTATCTATGTATCTCTTAACAATAAAAAGGCTTTCAGATGAGCTGATGTAGGTAACAGCTATTTGCTTGTAAATAAAGTTAGGAACCCTAAACCTAACCTTGTAAAACCCTGTGTAAGGAAGAGAGAGAGAGGGAGAAAGGGAGAGAAAGATAAGGGTAACAATCATTTCACAGATAAGGTTGACAAGCGTAGTAACAGTCTTGTCTGTAATAGTAGGATAAGACGAGCAAGGTCACAGGTCAATTAGTCACTTGTCTGCTGATGGTTTAACCCAGTGACCATGGAAGAATCTCTCACAGATTGTAGCCACAGCCATGTGTAACTATCTATCTATTTGTTTTTATCTATTTGCTGCTATAAAAGCAGAGCTATACTCCTAATATATATATATATATATATATATATATATATATATATATATATATATATATATAAATATATATGCAATATTGTATTACAAAAATTTCTATTGCTCGTGTGACCTACATCAGCTTTCTCTCATTTTAATTACTTGCTATTTTTTTTAACACATCGATCGTCTCCCATCGAGGTAGTATGATCCAAAGAGAGGAAACACATTCATCGTTATTCATTCTATCACCGTCTTTCTAGAAGCGTGCTGACATCACAGTTCAGATGACCCTCCTGACTGCCATATCTCCACCCCTCGCTCAGAGTGCAGGCACTGTACTTCTCACCTCCAGGACTCAAATCCGGCTAACCGGTTTCCTTGAATCCCTTCATAAATGTTACTGTGCTCACACTCCAACAGCACTTGCCGTGCTGTTGGAATGTAACATGCTCACACAAGCTTGTTGTATGTCCAAGCCCATAACACTCAAAACCTTCTTTACCCTCTCCTTTCAACCCTTCCTGGGACGACCCTCTTTTCCTCCACGCCTGATTTATATACCTTCTTAGTCATAATATTTTGCTCCACCTTCTCTGAATGCCCAAACTACCTTAAGACTCCTCATCTGCCTTCTGAGTTATACTTTTTAGCAACCCCCATACCATCTAATCTCCAAGTTCCGAATTCTGTGCATAAAATTCACACCACACATTGTCCTAAAATACGACATGTTCAGTGCCGCCAGCAGGCAAACTTTGAGAACCCATGCCTCACACCCATATAACAGCATTGGCACCACTATACTCTGGTACGTGTTAATTTTTGTGTCTATAGCTAAGTGCCCTGTCTTCACAGATGCCTCAACACACCAACCACCTTTTTTCTCTTCTTTCATAGACTCATCTGCCGACAGGTCCACTTTCCAATATCAGGATGCTTCCACTTTCTCCATACTACCTCCTTGCAATCTGATATCCAATCTTTCATTGCCTAGATTTTATGTTACTCTCATCGCCTTGCTCTTTCCTAGGTTTTCTTTTAATTTCCTTCTTGCATACATCCTCTGAAATTCCTCCACCAACCTTTGTAACTCCTCTTCGGAATCTCCCAGAAATACAGTGTCATCGGCAAAGAACAACTGTGACAACTCCCACTTTGTGTTAGATTCATTATCTTTCAATACCACACCTATCCCCAACACCCCCAGCATTCATTTCTTTAGCCCATCTGTAAATATGTTAAACGACCAAATAATCTTTCTCTCTTTCACTATCCACATAAAAACTCGGTATTTACTGCTTTTAATAACCTACCACCTATGCCATACGCTTGCAACATCCACCACATTCCTCCTTTATTCACCCTATAAATGCAACAAAAAGTTCCTTAGCTTTATCTAAGCATTGCTAATTTATATCCTTCAATGTAAGCACTTGGTCTATGATCCCTTACCCTTCCTAAACACTCTTTGTTGACCTGCAATCTTACTGTCTTGCAAATTCTTCTCTAAATAATTCTACCATACATTTTACCAACATGTTTAACAGGCGTATTCCTCTGTAATTCTTACACTCTTTCTTGCCCTTTTTTCACCCCTTATACTAAGAAAATATAATGTTCTCTGCTAATTAGGTGCCTTTCCCCTCTCTCTCCTGCATATATTGAACAAATGCACCAACTACTCCAAAACTGTCTCCCACATAAAATAACATCATCCACCCATCACTCCACCACTTGTTCCAATCTATCCACTTTTTCCTGCAGGATGGACATTTATTTATATTTCTTATTCTACACAGGACCTTCGCACTATCCGCAAACATGTTCATATAACATTGTATTCCTTCGGGCAATTCTTTTACATAAATAAGAAACATTATTGAGGCAAAGAGTGATCCCTGTGGCACACCGCTGGTGACCTTCACGAGGACGACGTTCCATCTCAGTCTTATTTCTCTTTAAAAGAGAAAATCTCTCTTCCACGGTAAAAGTTTACCATTTATTTCTCCTATATTTTGAAGTTACCTTATCAGTCTCGAAATGTAAGTAAATGGAAGCTGCCCAGCTTGTTCTTGCGTGGATAATTTCAATGAGTCTGCCGTATTATCTTAACAGAGCTGATGTACAAAACTTTTTTTATTTTTTTTTGATCGGGATACTCACTCCATCTTGGCTTCATGAACCCTGTTATACCTATTATAAAAGTTACGTATGAATATTGAATCTACCTCTTCTTAATCCGTTAACATTATATTTTACCCCACCGGACGTTGAAGAAATACTTCCTAACATCCCTGTTACTCATCTGTGTCTTTAATTTCCAGTTGTGCCCTCGTGTACCTGATTTCCGCCTCTATAAACAGTCTGTCTTTGTCTAATCAATCAAGTCCTTTGAGAATTTTGTATGTAGTTATCATGTGTCCCAGGTTCTTCTCTAATGTGGTCAGGTTCACTTCCTTCAGTCTCTCATACTTATTAGCCTCCAGGTTAGTCTCGTTTCAAACATTCGCAGTGTTTCTACTTTCTTGTTATGCTTATTAAGTGTTGGCTCCATGTTGGTGATCCATACTCCAGGATAAGTCGGACATAGCAGATGTAAGGTCGTGAACGATTCTTTGTTGATATTCAGGTGTGTGTGTGTGTGTGTGTGTGTGTGTGTGTGTGTGTGTGTGTGTGTGTGTGTGTGTGTGTGTAGTTACATTTTGTCCTAGGCCATGTCAATTAGACACTAGCCTGTTGTATAATGTGTGTGTATGTGTATGTAAGGAAACACTTCGAAATGTTTCTGCCCACTGGGAATTGAACGCCTCCGTCGTCAAGCAGGCTTTACCACAGCACCGGGGCTGTGTGTGTGTGTGTGTGTGTGTGTGTGTGTGAGCAGTGGTGGCGTGATCATGACCCATCACAGAGGGTGTTATGTGACCACCATGATCCATCATCTTCCATTACATCAACATGAGGTTGGTCACGATGAGTCGGGGTTTTCAGGAGAGGCAGGTGGAGGTAGCGTTTTTGCGCACGCACACACACACACACACACACACACACACACACCAGGCATGTCCTACGAGGAGAGGTTAAGGAAAATCGACCTGACGACACTGGAGGACAGGAGAGATAGGGGGGATATGATAACGACATATAAAATACTGAGAGGAATCGACAAGGTGGACAGAGACAGAATGTTCCAGAGATGGGACACAGCAACAAGGGGACACAGTTGGAAGAATCAGATGAATCTGAGGGAGGTTAGGAAGTATTTCTTCAGTCACAGAGTTGTCAGGAAGTGGAATAGTCTGAGAAGTGATGTAGTGGCGGCAGGATCCATACATAGCTTTAAGGAGAGGTGTGATAAAGCTCATGGAGCGGGAAGAGTGACCCAGTAGCGGCCAGTGAAGAGGCGGGGCCAGGAGCTGTGAATCGACCCCTGCAACCACAACTAGGTGAATACACACACACACTCACATACACACGCACACACACGTTACCAGGAAGCACAATAAGCTGTAATCTACGGGTGAACAGTAATCACTGCTGGCTATGTAAAGGTAATTTGACCTCACGCTGGGTATAGTAACCAAGGTGGTCAGTAACTGCTGCCCCTCTCCTTACCTCTCTACCCACCGCCACCCAGCAACCCATCACCCACAGAAGGAGTTATCTTAAGTGTCGTCTGACCAACTCATTGTCTCAGTAAGAACACCTTAGCACCTACATTGGTGCGTAAATATCTGTGTTCTTGATTCAGTGTCATCTGTGAGACTGTGGTTGATCTCTTGACTCTCTACACTATTGTTGTGACTTTATGGCTGTGCTTCACACCTTTCTTGTGTCTGCTCTAGTTGAGTAGTTTGACTACCGCCCCCGGGATGGGTATGGGGTACATAATAAAGATGTTAGACTAGTTGAATACAAGGTTATCATGCTAATAAACATTAATACTGTGTCCCTAGGTCATCCATCCATAAGTATACAAAAGGGACGATTTTAGCTGGTCTCTGGTGGAGTGGTGGTGATAACACAGTTGATTTCTTACTGGTAGTGTTAACTAACAACGTGGTAGGTAGCAGTGCTGTTAACTATCAGCCTGGTAGGTAGTAGTGTTAACTATCAGCCTGGTAGGTAGCAGTGCTGTTAACTATCAGCCTGGTAGGTAGTAGTGTTAACTATCAGCCTGGTAGGTAGTATTGTTAACTATCAGCCTGGTAGGTAGCAGTGCTGTTAACTATTAGCCTGGTAGGTAGTAGTGTTAACTATCAGCCTGGTAGGTAGCAGTGCTGTTAACTATTAGCCTGGTAGGTAGTAGTGTTAACTATCAGCCTGGTAGGTAGTAGTGTTAACTATCAGCCTGGTAGGTAGTAGTGTTAACTATCAGCCTGGTAGGTAGTAGTGTTAACTATCAGCCTGGTAGGTAGTAGTGTTAACTATCAGCCTGGTAGGTAGTAGATGTTAACTATCAGCCTGGTAGGTAGTAGTGTTAACTATCAGCCTGGTAGGAGTAGTGTTAACTATCAGCCTGGTAGGTAGTAGTGCTTAACTATCAGCCTGGTAGGTAGTAGTGTTAACTATCAGCCTGGTAGGTAGTAGTGTTAACTATCAGCCTGGTAGGTAGTAGTGTTAACTATCAGCCTGGTAGGTAGTAGTGTTAACTATCAGCCTGGTAAATAACTCTGGATTGTTTTGGTGGTGCTGGTATTGTTGCAACATTCTCAGTGACTTTTGGTGGAACAGCCAAGTACCAGTTGATATGTTACCTGGGTGTGATGGGTGGTAAGGTGCCTGTTGGCAGTAGGCCATGGAGCTGTGCAGTAGTCATGACTTGAATCTTATTAGAGACAGGTGGCCCAGTAGTCAACGCACTGGCCTGTGAGTTTTATGACTCGCCATGGGTTCAGACCCCACCACCCGTTCCCTGATTTATTTACTCTGTTGTTAGCTTGTGTCTGGTAGTAGATATATTGTTAAGTGGTGATGTGTGTTGGGTTGAACAGCGTTGTTGTCAAGAGCATCTACATACAAGATGAAGTATCTGATTACTTCTTAATGATGTAATTAGTGCAGTTTTAATCATGCTATATTTGAGGTGTTTGATAGCCCTTATCTTGGGCGACATTCAAATGATAAAACATAATGTGTTTTACACAACTCCTCTCAGACTACATGATAACGTTAAGCGTCTTCATCATTTTTTTTAATACAGCTTATCACGTCTACCTTCCCCCACACTCTTGCAGGAAAACAGAAGAACATAAGAACAAAGGAACACTGCACGAGGCAGGTCCATGCTAGGCTGGTTCATGCTAGGCTGGTCCATGCTAGGCTGGTCCATGCTAGGCTGGTCCATGCTAGGCTGGTCCATGCTAGGCTGGTTCATGCTAGGCTGGTTCATGCTAGGCTGGTCCATGCTAGGCTGGTCCATGCTAGGCTGGTCCATGCTAGGCTGGTTCATGCTAGGCTGGTCCATGCTAGGCTGGTCCATGCTAGGCTGGTTCATGCTAGGCTGGTCCATGCTAGGATGGTTCATGCTAGGATGGTTCATGCTAGGCTGGTTCATGCTAGGCTGGACCATGCTAGGCTGGTTCATGCTAGGCTGGTCCATGCTAGGCTAGTCCATGCTAGGCAGGTCCATACTAGACAGGCTCTTCTCAAAGGCTCATTTGAAAACATGAAGTATCTTAAATATTACCGTCGATGATCCGTGTTCCAAGACAATGGAAACGATAATGTATCTTTCTATTATATTTATATCTACAAACTGAACTGACATTTCAATGAGGGATCATAGTCACTTTTGCGTCAGGATAACATTTTTTCACCTTGGGAAGGTGTCAAGGATAGTTGTGTCTTGCATTCTGATTCCAGGAAATACTTGCAACACTACCAGATGTTTTTTAACTTGAACATATAACAAGTTATTTATTGCCTTCGCCAAACTGTAAGAGGATTGAGATTTGCAAAATCCTCAGGTGGCAGAGAACTGAGGCTCTAGAGTCCTCATTACCAGGGAGTAGTGATAAGTAAGACACATGTGCAATACTGGGAATCTTTATTGATTCCTAATGTTTTATTAATAAAGATTCCTGGTGTTGCACAAGTACCTACCAACATGTCGATATTGTATACCATTTATAAAATGATACCAGAGCGTAGTTTCGCCCACACAACAGGCTTTTTCGAGTCTGGTAGAATATATATTTGAAGCTAACACAATACATAGCAACGGAGTCAGGTGTGAATATAAGACTAAGGCAGATTTAGAGGAACATTGCAGTTGGCCTGCTGGTCCACACGTTGGATAAAATTGAATATACAATATCATACTGAGTAGTGACTGGAAAGGTAAGGTGGTGTCTAGTGTATACAGATCAAGACATGCGCAGTTCAAATCATTTATTCAGGGAAGGTTTCTCCGTGTGTTGAACTGTGAGTATGTGTGTCTGCATACTGAGTAGTACTAGCTGAGGGAGGAGTGCTAGTAGTAGTGGTATTACCAGCGTGCTGAGTGTTGTCTGGTTCTTCACGATGTGCTGTGTTCAATACCTGTATTCCTGGGTTCAGAAGCTTCCATCGTTCTCATTGTGTTGGTTGTAGTGATGGTTGATGTTTCGTGATGCATTTGTTTTGTCACCTTCCATGGGCAGTGTTGCGTCAGAAAATCCCGTCAATGGAAGTGTGAGATCGTGTACTTGACGCAGGCGTTGTTTAACTTATCTGTGCGACCTCTCTTCAACCCCTTTAAATGTCCAGGTCTTGTTGTTCTTTGTGACTCGGTAATTCCCTGCTGGATGTTGTCTTTACAATAAAATACCACGATCTATATATCGTGTCCTATTTACATACTGTTGGTACACTTTGTCATTATATTATCAAGTGATCAGTCCAGCAACCTTGAAGTGTGTATTACCTGGAGAGGGTTCCGGGGGTCAACGCCCCCGCGACCCGGTCTGTGACCAGGCCTCATAGTGGATCAGGACCTGATCAACCAGTCTGTTACTGTTGGCAGCACGCAAACCGACGTACGAACCGCAGCCCGGCTGGTAAGGTACTGAATTTAGGTGCCTGTCCAGTGCCTGCTTGAAGACAGCCAGGGGTCTATTGGTAATCCCCCTTATGTATGCTGGGAGGCAGCTGAACAGTCTTGGGCCCCTGACACTTATTGTGTTGTCTCTTATCGTGCTAGTGGCACCCCTGCTTTTCATTGCGGGAATGTTGCATCGTCTGCCGAGTCTTTTGCTTTCATAGGGAGTAATTTTCGTGTGCAAATTTGGTACTAATCCCTCTAGGATTTTCATGTATCTCTCCCGCCTGCGTTCTAGGGAGTACAGGTTGAGGAACTTCAAGCGTTCCCAGTAATTTAGGTGTTTTATCGCAGTTATGGTTCAGAGAACCGACAGGAGGATGAATTAGTCACTTGTACAACACTAGGGTATGTTTATTGTGGAAAAGTTTTGCTAACCAGTGGCTTTCTTAGTCTTAACCTATAGTCATGACCTACTTCCACCTGTGGATTTGTCCAAGGTGATACCGCCTACGACTGCTTCGCCTCACTCGTCTACAATATGTAAGCTCCTCCGTATATATGTTGTACTCTTATCAAGATTGATAGACTGATCACATCGACTCCAGGCTGAGGGACTGATCACCTCAAACTCCGTTCTTCTTTGTCGTGGACTGAGGAAGCCACTGATTGGCGAAACGTTTCCACAATGAAGATACCCAAGTGCTGCACAAGTGTGTAATTCATCAACATTGAAGTAGTTTTGAGGACCAGGGTTCGATCCTCGTCCGAGGATCGAACCCTGGTCCCTCAGTAGTTGAGGCTGCTACCAAGTGAGCTACGAGCACCGCCTCTTTCCTATGTATAGAACCTGCCTCTACTTTTATGCTGAGGTTCTGAGGCCTGGTCACAGACCGGGCCGCAGGGGCGTTGATCCCCGGAACCCTCTCCAGATATACTCCAGGTAATGTTCGTACGTGTTATTTAGGTTGTTAACGTACATCTATGTTCCCTGGTTGTGGGTTTCTTACTGAGAGAGAACGTGTTGTTTTGATTTTCATGAAATTTTGTAAATTTTCTATCGGTATAAGTCTCGGTCTTATTGTCAATGGTATGTTACGTATGTAAGTGGCTGTTACTTTATCAGGGCTTAAGAACGTGACAGTTGTTCAGTGGAGTCTCTGAAAGGTCAGGATGTTGATATCTGAATGGCTTCGAAGCTCAGCACGCCTGCGGGTAGAGTAGTCACGATGTAGACACCAAGCTGGTAGGATACGCTGGCAGACAACACCACCTTTTCTTCGTAATAAATACCCAGTGTATTTCTCCAATCGCACCTACAATGTTTCGAACCCCAATCCACAACATTCTGATGATTCGGCCGAGGTCTTGCTCCAGCTTACACCGCTCCACCACACCCAACTCCCTGCCCTCCTTGTATGGAATTAAGCATCACATCTATCAAACTGATTATGTATCTATTTTGTCGCTACACTGAATGCACACTAATGTACATGATAGGGTTGCATTTGAGAAGCACTTGCCTAGCATGGGCCAGTAGCCCTCTTTCATTTTTATTCTTATGTACAGGGACTTGTAGGAATCCTTCACACTACTGAAATTCTATATATCTATGATGTTATTCAGATTTTGTGTATCTCAGAAGATCAGAATGGAGGCAAACTGCCATAGATCATATAAGAGGTCTAATACACACTCGACCTTCGTATATCTGTGTAACCAACACCTTTAAAACTACCCAGTCATCTTGGATAATGACACGGGGTGGTAACTAAGTGCAGGTAGCACTACGTAACAGCCACCCTGTGGGCATCTTGCCCCGGGATAGTACTGACGCTGCTCTAGCTCCACGTACTACACACTCCAGGGCAAGTGACGCTGCTGTAGCTCCACGTACTACACACTCCAGGGCAACTGAAGCACCTTCCTCCTCTCCTCTTAAGGTCACCTTCCCTACAGTGGTGCCGCCAGCACAGCTTGCGTGAACTAGCGTACTGATGACACGTTATGGGGAGAGAGACGGGCTGTGGTTCGTACGTTGGACTACGTGCAGCCAGCAGTAACAGCCTCGTTGATCAGGCCCTGATCCACCGGGAGGCCTGGTCATGAACCGGGCCGCGGGGGCGTTGATCCCCGGAATACCCTCCAGGTAGACCCTCCAAGTAGCTGAAGTTTCCCCCTCTCCTGTATCTTTCTCTAATGCATCCCACCTCATCAAAGGAACATAAGAAGTCAGGAGTAACAGTAGCAGCAACCTGCTACTGCTACTGCTACTCAGTACTTGGCACTACTCGCTTTTGAGACAAATGTTTCTTGATTTAATACTTAAGAGACAATTTAAGCCTTGTACCTTTCGCTAGTTCTTGCAAACAACCTAAGCTTGTATCTTAGTTCAGTTCTTGCAAACAACCTAAGCTTGTATCTTAGTTCAGTTCTTGCAAACAACCTAAGCTTGTATCTTAGTTCAGTTCTTGCAAACAACCTAAGCTTGTATCTTAGTTCAGTTCTTGCAAACAACCTAAGCTTGTATCTTAGTTCAGTTCTTGCAAACAACCTAAGCTTGTATCTTAGTTCAGTTCTTGCAAACAACCTAAGCTTGTATCTTATTTCAGTTCTTGCAAACAACCTAAGCTTGTATCTTAGTTCAGTTCTTGCAAACAACCTAAGCTTGTATCTTAGTTCAGTTCTTGCAAACAACCTAAGCTTGTATCTTAGTTCAGTTCTTGCAAACAATTCTTTTACGGTGGAGAACTTCGTAATTTCTGTAATGGGGATTGTCTCTTATTAATAAGCGAGATTCACCCAAAAAGTAAATACAGAAATTTTAAGTTTGGTGCAAATAAGTGTGGAGTGAACTTGGTAATTTGTATATTATTAGTAATCAAAACAGATTCTCCAAATTTTTAATATCCAAGACTAGACCAGCATGTTCAGGAATACGTTAGAGACTCATATTGAAAACTACGCTCTAAGCTGGGCTAATATACTGCTCTGATGAGTGGTGTGACTGTGAACTGGTGGAATTAAGTGATGTGACTGTGAACTGGTCTCTCATTGGTGGAGGTGAGTGGTGTGAATGTGAACTGGTCTCTCATTGGTGGAGGTTGAGTGGTGTGACTGTGAACTGGTCTCTCATTGGTGGAGGTTGAGTGGTGTGACTGTGAACTGGTCTCTCATTGGTGGAGGTTGAGTGGTGTGACTGTGAACTGGTCTCTCATTGGTGGAGGTTGAGTGGTGTGACTGTGAACTGGTCTCTCATTGGGGAGGTGAGTGGTGTGACCTTGAGCTGGTCCGTCATTGGTGGAGGTGAGTGGTGTGACCTTGAGCTGGTCCGTCATTGGTGGAGGTGAGTGGTGTGACCTTGAGCTGGTCTCTCATTGGTGGAGGTGAGTGGTGTGACCTTGAGCTGGTCTCTCATTGGTGGAGGTGAGTGGTGTGACTGTGAACTGGTCTCTCATTGGTGGAGGTGAGTGGTGTGACAGTGAACTGGTCTCTCATTGGTGGAGGTGAGTGGTGTGACAGTGAACTGGTCTCTCATTGGTGGAGGTGAGTGGTGTGACCTTGAGCTGGTCCGTCATTGGTGGAGGTGAGTGGTGTGACCTTGAGCTGGTCTGTCATTGGTGGAGGTGAGTGGTGTGACCTTGAGCTGGTCCGTCATTGGTGGAGGTGAGTGGTGTGACCTTGAGCTGGTCTCTCATTGGTGGAGGTGAGTGGTGTGACCTTGAGCTGGTCCGTCATTGGTGGAGGTGAGTGGTGTGACCTTGAGCTGGTCTCTCATTGGTGGAGGTGAGTGGTGTGACCTTGAGCTGGTCTCTCATTGGTGGAGTTGAGTGTTGTGACTGTGAACTGGTCCGTCATTGGTGGAGGTGAGTGGTGTGACAGTGAACTGGTCTCTCATTGGTGGAGGTGAGTGGTGTGACAGTGAACTGGTCTCTCATTGGTCGTCTTCTAGTTTTTATCGTTGCTCATTTTTTATATCCTTTAAATACGCATCTCGACCGACATTTTTAACTTAATCGAGACGTTCAGAAATTAACGTTATGAATCCCGTATGAAAACGAAAGTAGTGAAATGTATAGCTTAATGTCGTGAATGATAATGTATGAAAAATTTAATGCTGTGCTAGGGCGGCGGTCCTCCAGCAGCAACAGCCTGATTGACCAGGCTAGCACCAGATGAGAGCCTGGCCCATGGCCGAGCTCCGGAAGTAGAAAAACTCTCGAAACTCATCATAGGTGTATCAAATGTAAAGGCTCTGAACGATAATGTATAAGTTAATCTTGTGAATGACAATGTATAAGTTAGGTTGTGAATGATGTAAACTTAGCTTCACTTTGTTATGTGTGAAGGTTAAGGGTGGGACCACTAACACATTAATTAGTATACTGAAACACACAAGTATATACGCTTTATAATATTCACACGTCAGATATATTCACAAGAATATCCCAGACCTAAGAGACATGAGGTGAGACGTCAACTTTAAACATTTCCAAGATTTCTTCAAATTGTGTTTTCTGTATTTTAAGATGCCTTCCGGGGGTCACCGCCCCCGCGGTCCGGTCTCAGACCAGGCCTACTAGTTGATGGCTTGATCGATCCGACTGTGCCCGCCTGTGTGGTGGGCACAGTCTGATATATTAAAGATTCTTTGGCATACAGACCCACTTCCTTGATTTTTTTTTTCGGTCACACAAGTAGATTGTAGCCAAGAAGCCATATTTCACTGTCAAGGCAGTCTTTTACGTGGGTCTCTGTAAAGACTGTAACCATTGCAGTTAACTATGTGGGAAGTCCACCAATAAATGGAACTGTGTTGTTCTTTGGTTTAAGACTTTGTAAACTGGAAGGTTGTTACATTATTAACTCCTGTGCTAGTGGGTTTTTTTTTTCGTGGCTCTGGTCAGCTTGTCACTAGTTTCGTTTCCAGTCTAGTATGGCTCCCAGTTGCTGATACATTCTCACTCTTTCTTGCTAGTTTTCTCTGTTTCCTGGGAATAAGAACTCTTTTCTGTTTATATGGCCGTGGTTATGTTCATGTTGGTGTTCACGTAGCTTGATGCACTTCGTTCCCTTCATGTGGAACTCAAGACAGTCCCTGTTATAGCCCTTTTAGCCATTTATTGAGAAATAACACATTTTTTTGGGTGGAAGAATCTGTAATTTATGGCTTTTTCAAGGATTGTTATACCGGCAGGTTCTATTGCATGTGCCAGTTGGTTCATAACTGCACATGCCCAGGACGTGACGCCGACACAACTGTTGAGTGCAGTGTATAGGGGCTAGAGTTGGGGAGTGACCCATTTTCACCAACTGCGACCACTTCAGTCACATCATTCCAGCAGCCGCACCTGACACAGCTGTATCAGCAACCGCACCTGACACAGCTGTATCAGCAACCGCACCTGACACAGCTGTATCAGCAACCGCACCTGACACAGCTGTATCAGCAACCGCACCTGACACAGCTGTATCAGCAACCGCACCTGACACAGCTGTATCGGCAACCGCACCTGACACAGCTGTATCAGCAACCGCACCTGACACAGCTGTATCGGCAACCGCACCTGACACAGCTGTATCAGCAACCGCACCTGACACAGCTGTATCAGCAACCGCACCGCACTGTATCGCACCGCACTGACAGCTGTATCAGCAACCGTACTTGACACAGCTGTATCGGCAACCGCACCTGACACAGCTGTATCGGCAACCGCACCTGACACAGCTGTATCAGCAACCGCACCTGACACAGCTGTATCGGCAACCGCACCTGACACAGCTGTATCGGCAACCGCACCTGACACAGCTGTATCGGCAACCGTACCTGACACAGCTGTATCGACAACTGCAACTAATGGAGCCATATTGTGTATATATATATGTCGTGCCGAATAGGTATAACTTGCTATTTTGGCTTAAATAGCAACGTTCTTCTTGTCGAATAAGACAAGCGAAAATTTGTGTATGCAATAATTTCGCAAAAATATTTCTGAACCTAACGAAAAAACAATTTCATTGTTTGTTTATTATTAAATTATTGTAAACTTTACTTATCTAAAATATATTTAGTTGGATTAGGCAAAATTAAATTAAGCTAAATTAATTTTTACTTTCCATCGTTCATTTCCTTACGTAATTCCCAATATACATTTCTGAACGTTTCCTCCACTTAAACATTTTTTCTTACTATAAGAACTTAAGCCCATGACAACACATTTAATCACAAATAATCATTTAAGAGCAGCGTGGACACGCGTGGCAGCGCTGCATCTGAGGGAGCCCACTCAGCGTTCACATGTGTACGCATCTCAAGCATGGTGCCAGGATGCATGGCTCACACCACATACACCAATCCACTATCATCTAACTTTTTACGAAGATAGTAAAGAAATTTTTAGGGAGGTATTAATGAGGCATGCGCGGGTTATACGGCGAGACCTTTATCAGCTGATTTGGCAATCATAAAAATTACCCCATCCAAATATATCATAACCTGTGGAGGACGTTTCTCTTATTTATATAAAAATTACATTATCGAGAGTCTAGATATTAGCAGCTGGGAACTTAAACGACTTGCAGATATATCAGTGTCCAGAATTATTTAACTATGGAGTGTCATTATCTTTATAAGCACGTCACAACTAAACCCACAAATTGACATTATTTGTGATTTTTCAGGCGACAATATTGTCAATTAGAGTCTGGTCTATATACCGTGTTCGTAATATATTTGAGAGAGTTTGCATTCACAGGACAATTGCAACATAATTCGATATTCTACCAGTGGTTCGATGCAACGTCATCAAGCATAGATAATGTTGAACACCACATGACCCACTCAACTGCTACGTCATTCACTGCTTACGTATTACACCCACCAGCTTCCTCAACTCTGTCCACCTAACTCCTGCATTTATGCACACACACACACATTAATATTATTTATATATATATATATATATATATATATATATATATATATATATATATATATATATATGCAGTAATCGCGAACAAGCGGCGATAAAGGATGCAAAACAACCATAGGGAGGAGTTGAATGATAGCTCTAGGCATTTCCGATAAACAATTTTGAGGTTCATGGATAGGCTGGAGGAAGGGCTGATAGATCACTAAGTCTTGAAGCTGCCCAAATAACGATAATAAACTTAAGATTACTGGTTTTCTTGTCGCGAACTTTGTCAGGATAAGAGATTACGTAAACAATGTCAGTTGGGGGTCACCTCCTGGGGATTATCAGGAGGCACCCGGACGCACCGGGTCACACTTGCCAATACATTTTCCAGAACATTGTACAAGCTGCTTAGGGCACAAATATTTCTAATAGAGAAAAGGATCAGCCATAAATGAAACTGAATGGATGAATAATATAGCTGAGCATCTTTTGAGAGAAAAGAAAGACATTTACGGGCGAATCAAAAGAGGAGAGGGTCACCCTATAGACCAGTATATTCCTTTTAACCCAAAAGTCGTGAAAAGCTAAAAGAGATTATGAACTCAAGATTGCGATCAACTTGGCTAGTTAAAATATCTCATTAAACCATAGAGGTTTATTATGGTCACTATCTAGGGTTGGCAGTTGAAGATCACACCTTAGTAAAGTGTTTTACACCCTGCGATATACTGTACACAAACAAATCCCGTGGGTGACCCATCCACTTTTATATCATTTAAATTTTATCTAACATACATCGTAATTCTGCATCATTTCCTGCCGACTCTGTCAGTATATAGTAATTTATATTTGTGTATGTGGCATTTAGCAAGCAAGATGGAGGGCAGACATCGTGAAATATGCTATACGATCTGAAGTATTAATACACACTGTTGGAGGCTCTCCAGTGTTCCACTTGCTCTTATTCAGTACCTGGGTCATACACTCAATTAATACACACTGTTGGAGGCTCTCCAGTGTTCCACATGCCCTTATTCACTACCTATGTCATACACTCACTTGCGCAGCACCTTCTTCACTTTACATTGTAATGACTGGTGTTTTCTTCTTCAACAAGTTCCACGGGCAGCTCAACTAAATTATTAAAGGTTATAAGCGTCTTGTTTGACAGTTGTGAAGTGCCAGCTTAGCCGTGCCTGCCCTCTCTTGGCACTGTCCTGGCTTTACGGGCGTGGCACTGCTGATGTTCTTATGACACGAAATAAAAATAGAATGCAAAGCACGTGTGTTAGAACTATAAGTTACATGTTTTTGTGTGAATGGGTATGGGTATATATATATATATATATATATATATATATATATATATATATATATATATATATATATATATATATATATATATATATATATATAAGTATCTACAACCCGGTCTAAAAGTAAATGTATGTATTTGCGTTCGTGTACATAACAATAGTAATAATAATAGCAATCATAATAATAATAACTAGGTTAATTTTGGCGACCCACACTTGTCGACTAACACCCAGGTATCTGTTTTACTGCTGACCATTTATATACTGAGAGTTTAAGATTAAGGTATTCTTGTCTGGTGCTGGAAAGAGTACGTTCAGTCTGAAGGACCCTCGTGTAGTAGTAGATAGGCTTGAAACCTCATTAACCAACCATATATGCCCTGTGTGTGTGTGTGTGTGTGTGTGTGTGTGTGTGTGTGTGTGTGTGTTGGTATGCCAGAGAACCACTGCTGGCATCACTTGTGTGGCACTGGTGTCAATATTGACTGTCCTTGCACTACAGTATGTGCCAGCATCCCTGGCACCTGTCTGTGCCAGCATCTCTGGTTACATAAGAAGATAAGAAACGGTGATCACTACCTTAGGCCTAATGGATCATACTAGGCAGGTCCAAATTTGACTTCTGGTGTGACTGACTCCCCCAGCTGACTGACACCCCAGCTGACTGACACCCAAGATGACTGACACCCCAGCTGACTGACACCCCAGCTGACTGACACCCCAGATGACTGACACCCCAGCTGACTGACACCCCAGATGACTGACACCCCAGCTGACTGACACCCCAGCTGACTGACACCCCAGATGACTGACTCCCCAGATGACTGACTCCCTAGATGACTGACTCCCCAGATGACTGACTAGATGACTGATGCCAATACCGACACACACACACACACACACACACACACACAGACACACACACACACACACACGCAAGAATAACACTATGATCACAAAGGTCACAACACGGCAAGATTCCAGCTGGCACCAGACTCACTGACGCAAGAGACAGACTGTATGGTCCTTAGGCGATTCATTTGCTGGCTTAAGTAGTGGACTAGTGGCTTAAATAGTGTTAATGGGTTCATTAAAGGATTGGTGGGTTAATTAGTGAATTGACTGGTTAACTGACCTAGCTGCTGGTAAGTGGTTGATTAATTATATGCTTGTAACACTGAGTAGTTAACTATTAGTGTGTACAATTACTGTCACTGATTACTAAGATAACTGCAGGAGTGATTATTATAATTATTATTATTGTTATTAACATTATTATGATTATCATTATTATTATTTATTGGCATTAGCATTATTAATATTAGTATTATATTATCATTTAACACACCTGTCGTCTCCCATTGAGGTAGGGTGACCCAAAAAATGAAAGAAAACACATTCACCATTATTCATTCAATCGCTTTCTTACCACAAACGGGCTGACATCACAGTTCAGATGACCCTCCTGATTACAACATTCTCACCCCTCCTTCAGAGTGCAGGCAGTGTACTTCTTACCTCCAGGGTTCGAGTACGGCTAACTGGTTTCCCTGAATCCCTTCATAAATGTTACCTTGCTCACACGTCAAGTCATAAAAAGCACTGGTCTCCATTCTGATGGATGTCCCAGCCCCTAGCACTCAAAACCACCTTTACCCCGTACTTCCAACCCTTCCTGGGACGGCCCCTACTTCTCCTTCCTTCATCCAAGATTTATATAACTTCCAACTTATCCTATTTTGCTCCATCCTCTCTAAATGCCCAAACCACATCAACGACCCCTCCTCAATCCTCTGAATAATACTTTTGGTAACCTCACGTTTCTAATTCTCTGTACAATATTTACATCACACATTGCCTTCAAACATAATATCACTACTGCTTCCCCCTCCTCGCTGCAATCTTTAAACCCATGCTTCACAACTATATACCGGTGTTGGCACCACTATAGTCTGGTATTATGTTAAACCCGTGCTTCACAACTATATAACGGTTTTGGCACCACTATAGTCTGGTATATGTTCCTTTTTGCTTCCATGGATATTTTTTTTGTCTTCACATACGTCTCAGTGTACCACTCACCTTCTTCCACTTCCATAGTTCCCCTTACCTTTCACAGACTCATCCACCAACAAGTCCATTCCCAAATATCTAAACACATTCACTTCATCTATACTCCTTCCTTCCAATCTGATAGCCAGTCTTTTCATTATTGAAATTTTTTGTCACTCATCACCTTGCTCTTTCCAATGTTTACTTTTACATTCCCTCCCAAATACCTTCACTAACTTTTGCAGCTTCTTGTCATAATCTTCCACAAGAACAGTAATACCATCAGGAAAAAGCAGCTGTAACAGTTCCCATTTTGTATTAAATTAATGATATTTTAATGGCACACATGTTCCTAGCACTCTAGCTTTCTCTTTTAAAGGTCACGCGGCGCCTGGGGAATGAGAGGTATGGGACTAGAGGTTATCTGTTTCCCTCTCATGTTAGTGAAGAGTGAGGGAAGTGGAGGTGGAGTGAAGAGTGAGGGAAGGGGAGGTGGAAGGGGTCAATAAACTCCCTGCCGTATTTGGAAGCAAGTGAAGGGTACGCCTGTGTTCACTGTCTTGAACAGGCCGAAATGATGTGATCGTTATTATATTATTATTATTATTATTATTCATGAACAAGATCTATAACCTATATAAAAATTTCTGACTTAACTCTTGCCCCTTTTCACTTCGCAAATACCACTGGCAACGTACTCATGCACTCTGACCCAGGCACTCTGACCCAGGCCTAAACTCGTGCAACTCTGTGTTCATCAAGAATTGCAAGAAATTCTTTTCATGGCCCTTAAAAATTATATGAAGAGGGAGACTAGACGCGGCTGTCATCCCACAGTCATTGAAAATAGCGGATATTATTACCTTGATGCCACCCCTGTGGCAGCAAAGCAATAACTAATTATTATAGACCAATAACACTAACGTTCCACATTTTAAAAATAATCATTAAAAAGGAGTTTAAGAAGCAAGATCGCCAACCACATGGATTCACGACATCTTCACTAGTGATGTATCGGATATTCGCATCCGCATCCTCATCGGCGGAACATCCGCACAATTTCTTACATCCGTATCAACATCCACGGAACATCCGCACAATTTCTTACATCCGCATCCGCATTCGCATCCGTAAAATGAGTAAATAAGACATCCGTATACACATCTGCATCCCGGATATCTAAATTTTCACATCCGATACATCCCTAAATTCTGCATAACACAGTTCGCTCCTGCCTCTCACAACTATGACATGGTTTTGGATGCAAAAGACTTCGACAGGTGCGATCATGGTGTAAAAGTTCATAAGATGCATGCTAAAGGAGTATCTGGAATAGAGAACCCAAAAAGTGTATATCAGTTGTAGTAAGTTGTCTTAACGCATAGAGTAACAGTAAACAGAGTTAAGTCAGAGGTTGACACAGTGAAAAGCTCTGTTCCCCACAGTACTCGCCCTCCATCCATTTCCTCACCCTCATATGCGACGTAGACAGGGACATCCTTTGCAGACGATACTAGAATTTGCATGAGAGTGACATCCATCGAGTACACATCAAATATCTAAAAGGATATAAACCAAATCTTTCAGTGGGCTACAGAAAACAGTATGATATTCAGTTATTTCGCTACGGTATAAATGAGAAAATAAAAATCAAAGAGTATAAAACTAATTCTAACCACACAACAGAACGAAAAAAACTAACGTGAAAGACTTAGGATTTTAATGTCAGAGGATTTCACTGTCAATGATAGGAGGGATAATGAGAACCTTTAAAACAAGGGATGTCTAGGATGTTCTGTCTAAGATGGAACACTGCTGTACACTAACAGCCCCTTTTTAGGTAGACGAAATTGCATATTAGAGAATGTACAGAGAACATTCACCATACATACAAGTAGTCAAGCACCTAAATTACTAGGACCGTTTGAAGTCCCTTGACCTGTACTCCTTGGAACGCAGGCGAGAAAAATACATCAGTATTTACACCTGGGAATTCGTAGAGAGACTGGTCCCAAATCTGAGCACAGAAATCACGCCCTACTTAAGCAAGAGGCTCGGCAGACGATGCAAAATACCCCCAATGAAAAGCAAAGTGCCATGAGTTCACTGAAAGACAACAAAATAAGCGTAAGAGGCCCAAGACTATTGAACAGCTTCCCGTCATACATAAGGGGGATTACCAACAGATCTCTGGCTATCTTCAAGAGGAAACTGGGTAGGTTCCTAAAGTCAGTTCTTGACTAGCTTGTGTCCAGCAGTAACAGCCTGGCTGATAATGCCTTAATCCTCCAGGAGACCTGATCTGGGACTGGTCTGAGGGGACGATGACCCCTGGACACATCCTTTAGGTGGTCTCAGACCCAGGTCTCGTAAATTGCAAAATAAATGTATAAATAATAACTATTAAGAAACACAGAAAAGTGAAATGTGTTAGAAGTATTTGAGTGACCCACCATCTTATGTGCTCCTCAAACAGGAAGGAAGGACTAGCACTCCTGCAAGAGTGCCAAACGTTTAACAAGCTTCCGTTACACACTCATATATCAGAATGGCTGTATGTCTCTGCATGGTTGCTGTCTGTTCACATAGTAGGCACATTCAATCCATATTGTGGTATGTAACATTGAGTAACATTAGTTTAGGTTGGTAAGTTAGGTTTGGTTGACATGCACCAACTATGGAAAAAATTAACAAAATAATATTTTTGTTTAAAAAGAGAGGTACAGCACAAGAGGCTATATACTACACTGTGCAAAAACAACCACTGTGAAAACAAAAATAAGTGAAATTCCAAGCGCTTTCGTGATTTCTCACATTATCAAGGAACTGATATCACCTGTTTACTGTGGTCTTGTTGCATGCAACACTGCGTATTGTCAGCTCTGCCGGACGGAATATTATAAGTCTTTGAATTATAAGCGCAAAAAGTTGTATTTCAGGTGTATAAAAAGTGCTGCGTCCCAAGCAGGAAATCCTTCCCAGTGCCTTTCAAACTGGCACTCAGTGACGTCACTACGTAAAAAAAAAAGTTTTCGCTAACTTTGTCACTTAATCTAGTGATCTTAGTGTATCTTTGTTGTTGTTGTGTCACTAGTGATCTTAGTGTATCTTTGTTGTTGTTGTGTCACTAGTGATCTTAGTGTATCTTTGTTGTTACTGTGTCACTAGTGATCTTAGTGTATCTTTGTTGTTACTGTGTCACTAGTGATCTTAGTGTATCTTTGTTGTTGTTGTGTCACTAGTGATCTTAGTGTATCTTTGTTGTTGTTGTGTCACTAGTGATCTTAGTGTATCTTTGTTGTTACTGTGTCACTAGTGATCTTAGTGTATCTTTGTTGTTACTGTGTCACTAGTGATCTTAGTGTATCTTTGTTGTTACTGTGTCACTAGTGATCTTAGTATATCTTTGTTGTTTGTGTCACTAGTGATCTTAGTGTATCTTTGTTGTTACTGTGTCACTAGTGATCTTAGTATATCTTTGTTGTTACTGTGTCACTAGTGATCTTAGTGTATCTTTGTTGTTACTGTGTCACTAGTGATCTTAGTGTATCTTTGTTGTTACTGTGTCACTAGTGATCTTAGTGTATCTTTGTTGTTGTTGTGTCACTAGTGATCTTAGTGTATCTTTGTTGTTGTTGTGTCACTAGTGATCTTAGTGTATCTTTGTTGTTGTTGTGTCACTAGTGATCTTAGTGTATCTTTGTTGTTACTGTGTCACTAGTGATCTTAGTGTATCTTTGTTGTTGTTGTGTCACTAGTGATCTTAGTATATCTTTGTTGTTGTTGTGTCACTAGTGATCTTAGTGTATCTTTGTTGTTGTTGTGTCACTAGTGATCTTAGTATATCTTTGTTGTTACTGTGTCACTAGTGATCTTAGTATATCTTTGTTGTTGTTGTGTCACTAGTGATCTTAGTATATCTTTGTTGTTGTTGTGTCACTAGTGATCTTAGTATATCTTTGTTGTTACTGTGTCACTAGTGATCTTAGTATATCTTTGTTGTTGTTGTCACTAGTGATCTTAGTGTATCTTTGTTGTTGTTGTGTCACTAGTGATCTTAGTATATCTTTGTTGTTACTGTGTCACTAGTGATCTTAGTGTATCTTTGTTGTTACTGTGTCACTAGTGATCTTAGTGTATCTTTGTTGTTGTTGTGTCACTAGTGATCTTAGTATATCTTTGTTGTTGCTGTGTCACTAGTGATCTTAGTTATCTTTGTTGTTGTTGTCACTAGTGATCTTAGTATATCTTTGTTGTTTGTGTCACTAGTGATCTTAGTATATCTTTGTTGTTGTTGTTGTCACTAGTGATCTTAGTATATCTTTGTTGTTACTGTGTCACTAGTGATCTTAGTATATCTTTGTTGTTACTGTGTCACTAGTGATCTTAGTGTATCTTTGTTGTTGTTGTGTCACTAGTGATCTTAGTGTATCTTTGTTGTTGTTGTGTCACTAGTGATCTTAGTATATCTTTGTTGTTACTGTGTCACTAGTGATCTTAGTATATCTTTGTTGTTGTTGTTGTCACTAGTGATCTTAGTATATCTTTGTTGTTACTGTGTCACTAGTGATCTTAGTATATCTTTGTTGTTGTTGTGTCACTAGTGATCTTAGTATATCTTTGTTGTTGTTGTGTCACTAGTGATCTTAGTATATCTTTGTTGTTGTGTGTCACTAGTGATCTTAGTATATCTTTGTTGTTTTGTGTCACTAGTGATCTTAGTGTATCTTTGTTGTTGTTGTGTCACTAGTGATCTTAGTATATCTTTGTTGTTGTTGTGTCACTAGTGATCTTAGTATATCTTTGTTGTTGTTGTGTCACTAGTGATCTTAGTATATCTTTGTTGTTACTGTGTCACTAGTGATCTTAGTATATCTTTGTTGTTGTTGTGTCACTAGTGATCTTAGTATATCTTTGTTTTGTTTGTGTCACTAGTGATCTTGTAGTATCTTTGTTGTTGTTGTTCACTAGTGATCTTAGTATATCTTTGTTGTTGTTGTGTCACTAGTGATCTTAGTGTATCTTTGTTGTTGTTGTGTCACTAGTGATCTTAGTATATCTTTGTTGTTGTTGTGTCACTAGTGATCTTAGTATATCTTTGTTGTTGTTGTGTCACTAGTGATCTTAGTATATCTTTGTTGTTGTTGTGTCACTAGTGATCTTAGTATATCTTTGTTGTTACTGTGTCACTAGTGATCTTAGTATATCTTTGTTGTTGTTGTGTCACTAGTGATCTTAGTATATCTTTGTTGTTGTTGTGTCACTAGTGATCTTAGTATATCTTTGTTGTTGTGTGTCACTAGTGATCTTAGTGTATCTTTGTTGTTGTTGTGTCACTAGTGATCCTAACATATTTAAAGGTGATTACCAATGATCACCTTTGTGTCTTCAAGAGGAAGGTTGATAGGTTCTTCAAGTCAGTTCCTGAGCAGCCGGGTTGTGGTTCGTACGTCGGACTGTGTGCGGCAGCAGCAACAACCTCGTTGACCAAGCCTTGATCCACCAGGAGGCCTGGTCTGGGATCGGGCCGCAGGGGGCGTTGAGCCACGAAAACATCCTTCAGGTACAGAGGGATACCCTCTCTAGGATCATTGAGGTACAGTGGGCTGGGTTATGTGGTACGGGGAATACCTCTCGAATTGCACAGCTACCCAGACTAATGGGAAGTCCATAAGTCTGGGTACCTACTGCCATGCACCATGGCCGGGCTCATGGAGTAGAAAAACTCTCAGAACTCATCAAAGGAATATCAAAGGTAAAGATACCGGCGTCACTGGACCTCCTTCACCCTCACTGAAGGGCTACTGTAAACAGGTATCTCCAGTGTTTACATAAGTCAACAAAGCCACCATGTACTTATAATTTGTTTTTATATTTTATTTAAAACTTTATATACAGAATACATACATAGGTAGTTAGGTATATTAATATATTAAAGTGGTACAGTTTATGAACAAGGAATCAGAACTGGCACTACTCCAGTCCACTGAGTAAACACACCATAATTATGATAATAATAATAATAATAATAATAATAATAATAATAATAATAATAATCTTTATTTCTGCAAGTACATGTACAAGGTATACAGGCCTAGTTGACATCAATGACATACTACTATTTAGAAAGCCACTTGTTATACCTGGAGAGGGTTCCGGGGGTCAACGCCCCCGCGGCCCGGTCTGTGACCAGGCCTCATGGTGGATCAGGGCCTGATCAACCAGGCTGTTACTGTTGGCCTCACGCAAACCGACGTACGAACCACAGCCCGGCTGATCAGGTCTCTTATCGTGCTAGTGGCACCCCTGCTTTTCATTGGGGGATGTTGCATCGTCTGCTGAGTCTTTTGCTTTCATAGGGAGTATTCTTCGTGTGCAAGTTTGGTACTGCAGAGCATTTAGGTAAATTAGGTAAATTTTGTCCCCAGAATGCGACCCACACCAGTCGACTAATACCCAGGTACCTATTTACTGCTAGGTGAACATGGACAGTAGGTGTCTTAAGGAAACACGTCCTAATGTTTTCAGCCGTACCGGGGATCGAACCACGGACATCAATGTGTGAGGTGAGTGCGCTAGCGATGGAGCTACGGGACACCTCACAAACCCAACAACACAACCTACCTCTAAGTACACAGTGCTACAGTGATGGCCACACAATACATCTTACACTACCTATAGCCTCGTCCACTTTCACCTGCTTAAACTCAATACTGTATAATTTAATATATGTTCATTATGAAAATTATTACCGGGATTATATTGTTTTCCGTGAATAACCGGAAATTTTGACTTGAGAAATGATTCATGGTTCCTGGTACTACAAGACAGGGAACTTTAAGTCATGGCAGCAAAAAAAAAGGCAATTCAAAATTAGGGGGTAAGTTAGGTTAAAGTTAAGATAAGATTTTCTTCTAATTTTTAACCCCGGAGGGTTAGCCACCCAGGATAACCCAAGAAAGTCAGTGCGTCATCGAGGACTGTCTGTCTTATTTCCATTGGGGTCCTCAATGTTGTCCCCCAGGATGCCACCCACACCAGTCCACTAACACCCAGGTACCTATTTGCTGCTAGGTTTCTTTAGATTAGATTAAGTTAGCTTAGGTATGTGACTGTCACTCTCTCTCGGTGTATGACCCTCGTGGGTTTAGCGTTTAGTTATGATTATAATATCAAAGCTAAGTGCTAAACCCACCAGGGTCATACAGCGCTATAGTTTTTTTTTTTTTCTATTAGACTACGTACATTGGTGAGCGTTAAACCTGTAGGGGTCATACAACGCCCTGAGGGGTACATGGGAGGCATTGAGGTTCGATCCAAGGGGAAAAACAGGTGCAATTCCTTAGATCAAGAGCCTCCTCCCCCCCAACACCGGCATCAAGGCACCTACCTACCTTGAGTGCAGATTATTGTTTCAACAAGGACACTGAAAATGACATGTTAATGGCGCTGAGTCAGCCACACTCACCACCACCTGACGCCACTCATTGCCCTTATTGCCTCATCAACATATTTTACAACTTACATACACTACGATGTTCGTTATATGAGTATTTATCGATTACTACGGTGCCGCCGCCGTTGCGTCCGGCGGCGGCGGCATCGTACGAGGCTGCTGTCATCTCCGCCTGTCAAGCCATTATGACTCTTGCACCACATTGCACTAAGACCTCTTTTGATTTTGCCCGACCCCCGGCAAGACTCAGGTGATGTTAAGAGCACTGCAATATTACCCGTACGGCCCCTGGATATAAGTGTGATTTTACAGTGCACACGTGACGTGTGGCTGCTGATCACACCACTGTCTCTCAACCAATCAGCGACGTCATACCCTCCTGCTGCCAAGTATTGCATTATTTATTCCACTCATGTATATACCACAATGTTTATTTTTGCGTAATGATTATTTTACAGGAACCTAATGTAAAATGCACCTGCGTTATGACGGTAAAATATAATGTTATACGTGGGAAACAGCGTTATGTTGTGTATGACGTCATGGGCGCCGCCAACATTTAAACACTATGTGGGATGATGTGTAGTGTGGTAGAGTGTGTGTGTGGCAGAGTGTGTGTGTGTGGCACTCAGTGAGGACCTCCACTCTTATCAACCATCCCTGACACTACCAAGCTCCAGGATACACTCTGGGAGCTTTCTCAACCACAACACATACCCTGGTGGTGAGTAGTTGATCGTGTGGTGGTGGAACCCTCTTAATATTGTGGTGGAGCCTTGTTAAGTGTGGTGGTGGAACCCTCTTAATATTGTGGTGGAGCCTTGTTAAGTGTGGTGGTGGAACCCTCTTAATATTGTGGTGGAGCCTTGTTAATAGTGTGGTGGTGGAACCCTCTTAATATTGTGGTGGAGCCTTGTTAATAGTGTGGTGGAGCCTTGTTAATAGTGTGGTGGTGGAGCCTTGTTAATGTGGTGGTGGGACCTGAATATTGTGGTGGAGCCTTGTTAAATGTGGTGAGCTTGTTAATATGTGTGGTGGAGCCTTTTTAATAGTGTGGTGGAGCCTTGTTAATAGTGTGGTGGAGCCTTGTTAATAGTGTGGTGGAGCCTTGTTAATAGTGTGGTGGAGCCTTGTTAATAGTGTGGTGGAGCCTTGTTAATAGTGTGGTGGAGCCTTGTTAATAGTGTGGTGGAGCCTTGTTAATAGTGTGGTGGAGCCTTGTTAATAGTGTGGTGGAGCCTTGTTAATATGTGTGGTGGAGCCTTGTTAATAGTGTGGTGGAGCCTTGTTAATAGTGTGGTGGAGCCTTGTTAATATGTGGTGGAGCCTTGTTAATAGTGTGGTGGAGCCTTGTTAATAGTGTGGTGGAACCCTCTTAATATTGTGGTGGAGCCTTGTTAATAGTGTGGTGGAACCTCTTAATATTGTGGTGGAGCCTTGTTAATAGTGTGGTGGAACCCTCTTAATATTGTGGTGGAGCCTTGTTAATAGTGTGGTGGAGCCTTGTTAATAGTGTGGTGGAGCCTTGTTAATAGTGTGGTGGAACCCTCTTAATATTGTGGTGGAGCCTTGTTAATAGTGTGGTGGAACCCTCTTAATATTGTGGTGGAGCCTTGTTAATAGTGTGGTGGAGCCTTGTTAATAGTGTGGTGGAGCCTTGTTAATAGTGTGGTGGAGCCTTGTTAATAGTGTGGTGGTGTGTCAAATGTCAGAGCTGTCAAAGTGTCATGAGTGCCGGTGTTTATACAGTATACAATTTGGCAGTGATAGTGCCAGTGTGAGGTCATGTGTTGTCTCACTTGTATGTGGTGTGAATGTTTGAAGCTGTATGACCCTTATGGATTTAGCGCTTCGTTATGATTGTAATTGAAGCTGTACAGTTTGCGGTACGAATGTGACTTCCCAGGGGAAGTGTCAGTGACTATTGACTTATTCCTGGTTATAACTGTATGTGCCTGTATATAAAATGTTCAAGAAAATCTGTTAAGTACGGAAAGCCTATTCTAGGCCTTCTACCGTACTGACTCATGAAGTGCCATTTAAAATGCACTGGAGTGTATTGCTAAATTTTTAACTGTGTTGAAATTTTGATTCCATTGTACCTCGATTTTTATAAAGATTAGTCCTTTAGAGAGCAATTAAGATATGGTGATTGTACTTGCGTGCGCGCGCACGTAAGTTTAGTGAAGGGCTAAAGGCAGGCAGGATATAGCTGCAATGTTGCAGATGCCTCGGGCAGGACTGGTTACTCTCCCCCTCCCACCTCCACTCCCTCACTTCTCGTATTACTGCCTCCTCCCTCCCGTTGCCGTCTCTCAGTCGCTGCATAGTTTTCATAAATGAATGGAGCACTGGAAAGTCGCGTTTGCTTCCTTCATTAGATTATCGTGGTTAATTTTTTTTCTTAAAGCAGCCTTTAAAGTTCGAAAATAAAGAGGCCCAAATAATAATTTTCTGATATAGTTTCCGGGTTCTGTTGATATCTTTCTCCAAGGTTCAGGGGTTCGATCCTAGGACGAGCCGAAACGTGAAGTCTACCTGGGACTCCAGGTAGACTCCTACACATGCTCCTGTTCATCTAGCAGTAAGTAGGAAACTGGGTGTCAGCGTAAGTGTGGTTTGCACCTTGAGGGAAAGAATTTACACTCCAATGAAACAGCCAGTCCGCGATGACATTACTTAATTTAAATCGTGATGGGAAGTCCTCAAACTCGACCCTTCACAAGTGATGCCGGTAAAGGACTCTGATCCAGAGAACTAGACTTGCTCTTTCCTTTTATTTGACCTGAATACCACACATTTCCCACGCCATGTGTAATCCCTATGGTTTTCCCCTGATAGTAAAGCCTATTTTCAATAATTAGCAGTATCTTCCATTCATCCACAATTGTTATAATGGCATTTTTATATATCCATCTTAGCCCCTATTTAGTGGAAGTGAAATGTCTTGCCACAAAGATTCAGGTAAAACGTGCACTGAAACAACTAGGAAAAGTCTTGCCAGATGTGGCAAGGCTCTTTATCGTCGTACGTAAGAATTCTTAATTGAAGAATTACACTGAGGTAATCAGTCCCTCAGCCTTTGAGTTGGTGAGCACCATAGTCATGAAGACTTCCTTAATCATGTCTGTGTTGTATGTATACCATACAGGTAAAATTTCATTCAGCATTACTAAGAAAACAAGAGGGCCACATAATCTGAGGCCTTCCTGCACACTTTCATATTAAATTTCTCTTCGGACTACAGGACAGCCTGTCCAAATCTTCCTGAAGGTCAATGATGTATGTATAGTATTCAATTTTAGGACTATTTGTCGTAGACTTCGTCTTCGTCCCCCTTCCTCACCCCTTTTGAGTACATATTTAGAATATAGAAAAGGGCCCATGACTTGTAGTTCTGGCTGTACTTGACCGGTTACTATTATTTAACCCCCTACCCCCACCCCACCACACGTTTATTCACTTTCTTGAATAAGGCATGTCTGCAATACCTGGATACTTTTGCAAGACTTCTCTCAGCAGAGGGATATGTGGGATCCTTTATTAATCTAATAGTCATTAGAAAAGACTACAGGGAAACAAGAAGAGTGGTAACAGTACCCACACAAGCGTGTGCGGGGCTAGCTAGTGAGTGTGGTAATGGTCTGGTTTGAAGTTGTCAGGTACAGTATCTACACACCTAAGCATGGGTGGCAGTTGAGAGATGGGTATAAAATAGACACGTGGAAAGAGACATGTAGTGTAATGCAGTCATGTGACAGTTTCGCCCACAGTGGACTATATAAAGTCAGATATGTTTGACTTTATAAAACTCACTGTGGGCGAAACGTCAATAAAAGATCGCATTACACTGCATGCCTTTTCTCCACTGATGTTAATTAAAAATAAAACTATACTGAAACTTTCCCTCTATATTGTTAATCATTTGTAAATTTTCATATGGTAGTAGCACTTGAAACTTCTCTAGTGATTAAATTGGTCAACCACAAAGTTTTAAATGGTATGGCGATACCAACAAACTGGAAAAAGGACACTTAGTGTACAGTTAAGGAACCGTTTTCCCGAAAGCCACTCTTTATGTCCCTTCAGCTCGCATTTTTCTTCTCTGCTTAGGCTTTTCTGCCTTCGTGGTTTTTATAATTACAAAGGTGTCTGTTGGGACCTCTAAAGTTTTTTCTCCTTTCAACAGTACTAATTTAATGGCCTTTTAATTGTAGACTTGTACTTAGACTTATGCCCGTGAGTTATGACCTACTCAGTCAGTACTCCGTAAATGTTAATACTACTACCCCTTTTTCTCTGAAGACAGTGACATCTTGCCTCTGTCTAGATTACTAAGAAATCTATTTTTTTTAATAGATTCCGGTAAGGGACGCCTGATCAAAGGTATTGAACCTAACCTTCCCTTGGATCGAACCTGAGTGCCTCTCATTTACCCAGGCGCTGTGATATAAAGGTTTAGGTCTTCATTAAATGTAATGTGTGGTTACTCTTCCTATCAGTCTTTTATTAAAACTAATTCTGGTTACCAAATTTGATTTGATTTTGGAATAGTTATGGGCTACACTAGTTTGGGCAGTACTGTTATGTCCTAGTAGTGTTAATCTTTAGTGGGTTCTTTTCACTAATTGTCAAATGTAAATTTTAGTCTGTTTGATTTCGTGATGCCTCTACAACTCATTTAATAGCTGTCGCCCTTTCATGCAGGGTTTGCAGAGCATTTCTAAGTTAGGTTGTTGGGTTACAACAGAAGAGGAAAGATTTGTCAGGTAATAGGACATATGTTTCCTGACACAGTAAGTCATATGATGACCCTCCAGTGGATTAATCAAATAAAGCACTAAACAGACTAGGGTCATGCAGCACCCGCCACTGGAGCTTTGTCATCTGACAAGAGGCCTTCAGCTGGCTTAGGGATCCACCCTCTAAAAATTAGGGTTAAAAGTTTTTACTATAGTATGTATAACAAAAATGAAACACGATAGTCAGCCTCGCGAACAGAAAACGGGTAGCCACTGCGAGATACTCTTGTAACAATCATATTTAAACTGTTCAAGACTCCGTTAACAACCACCCATTTGACTGCTTTTTACAAGTGCCATGATGTCTGGTTCAGAGGACTGACTGGTCTTGAAGAAAAAATAGTACCTTTATTTATTTTTTATTTTATACCTGTGAGCGCTGAGTTACCTACGAAGTCAGTGCTCCGCAAATGTCAAAACTACAAATTACTACCCCAGGTTTAGTTTTGCTATGGCTGTCGTAAGTGAAGTAGTCTTGTAAACGTGAAACTAAGAAAAAAATCTTTAGACATTCTCCTACAGTGTTATTCATGTTTTCCTGTAAACTGATTTCTGCCTGACAAGTTAACCTTGAGTACTGCTACATTTTGAAGTGGATATACTAGAGATTAAATAGCTAGATTAATTTATACCTTTTATAATCACTTTTAAGACGTATTGACAAATTACAGGAAGATTTGTGGCATTTCTTTGTAATGTGTTGGTGCTAAAGATTTATGTGACCTAGTTTGCAGAGCACCTTGCCTTCGCCCCTTTAGTCCTTTAAAACTCCTGCCACTCCCATCACTCTTGAAGAATGTGAGGGAGGCACGCAAGGTGCTCCAAACTATCCAGGCCACTGGGACATTATTAGCGCTTTGATACACGCAACAACAAACTATTTATTTCACACGTGTAACTGGTTATTCAGTCTTTTTAAACCATTAAATTAAAAGCGATGCCTCCTCTCATCACACTGGAAAGGGTATATCAAAGGGATCCATAAGCCATATTCAGAAATTTCATTTGTATACTTGCCTGCACGGGAAGGGCATACGTCTGTGCTCTTGAAGGAAATTCAGTTATCCTCACTTTAGATATTTGCCCCTCAAGGAAGGTTCCTTGACGTTGGCGAGGGGCTCTTGATCTAGGTAATGAATCTGTGCTCCAGTTGTCTGAATTAATCCTGAATACCTTCCACAGGCGCTGCATAATCCTACGGGTTTAGCTCTCCCCTTGATATTTGTATTGACTGGTTAAGAGATTCCAGGACTAAGAGACTGCTCCTGCCCCATCCACCACTTTGGCATAGTTTTTCCATTAAAGACCTGTAATACGTCAGCTCCTTGTAGTACGTGGGGATTGAATTCGAAATTCTCTGTGGTATCGAATTTTTACGTGGTCGTTGCGTATAACTACAGCAATGCAAGGTGCTAAATATTTGACAACGCTAAACGGAATAAGGTTGATTAATTCTTGATTTCGTATAGGGGAGCACTAGGTTATATATGAATATACCTTAAAGTAGGCATATACGCAAATATTTGGGGTGGGTATAAAGAACATTTCAAAATCTTATTCTGAATCTCTCGTTGAATGTTAGGTCTCTGTTCTTAGAAATAGGTACCTCCAGTGTTTCTAATGCTAATTTGCAGATCTCTGCCTCGCATTATCCAGTTTCCTGACGAATCTGACTTAACCTCTGACACACACAGCTAGTTTTACATTTCAGAATGCTAATACAGTGCTCTGTAAAGGCGAGGGAAAGTTATCAGACAATTTTTATATTTTAACAAATTAAGCACTTGTACCTTTGATATACCTTTGATATACCTTTGAAGAGTTTCGAGAGTATCTACTCTCTGAGCCCGGCCATGGGCCAGGCTCGTCTGGTGCTTGCCTGGTCAACCAGGCTGTTGCTGCTGGAGGCCCGCTGCCCCACATATCCATCACAGCCTGGTTGATCTGGCACCTGGTGAAGATATTTGTCCAGTTTCCTCTTGAAGGCTACTACACTGGTTCCAGCCGTGTTTCGGATATCTTCTGGTAAGATGTTGAATAGTCTGGGACCCCGGATGTTAATACAGTGCTCCCGTATTGTCCCCACCGCACCCCTGCTCCTCACTGGGTTTATTTTACACTTTCTCCCATATCTCTCACTCCAGTATGTTGTTATGGCAGTGTGCAGATTTGGGACCAGGCCCTCAAGTACTTTCCATGTATATATTATCATGTATCTCTCTCTCCTCCGCTCCAATGAGTACATGTTCAAGACTTGAAGGCGTTCCCAATAATTTAGATGTTTCAATGGCTCAATGTGAGCCGTAAACGATCTCTGGATTTGTTCCAGCTCTGCTATTTCTCCTGCCCTGAACGGGGCCGTCAGCACTGAGCAGTATTCTAAGTGAGGGAGCACTAGCGATTTGAATAGTGTCACCATCGGCATTATTTCCCTTGTTTTGAAAGTTCTCAATACCCACCCCGTCATCTTCCTGGCTGTTGTGATCTTTGTCTTGTTATGGTCTTTAAACGACAGATCAGCAGACATAATTATTCCCAAGTCCTTTACGTGTTCCTTTCGTTCTATGTGGTGATCCTCATGCGTTTTGTATATAGTGTTCCTTTTGAGTTCATTTTTTCCATACCTAAGCAGCTGAAACTTATCACCATTGAACGTCATGTTGTTCTCCACTGCCCATTGGAAGACCTTGCTTATGTCCTCCTGTAATTTTTCAGTGTCCTCTACCGTAGTGACTTTCATGCTTATTTTAGTGTCATCTGCAAATGATGATACAAAAGTGTGCTGGGTGTTTTTATCTATGTCTGCTATGAGGATGAGAAACAGCAGAGGTGCCAGGACAGTGCCTTGGGGCACTGAGCTTTTGACCTCGCTGATGCTGGATCTTGCCCTGTTCACTACTACTTTTTGTGTTCTTTGTGTTAGGAACTCAAAAATCCATCTGCCTACCTTCCCCGTAATGCCTATGGCCCTCATTTTGTGCGCTATCACTCCATGATCGCATTTGTCAAACGCCTTTGCAAAATCTGTGTAAATCACATCTGCGTTTTGGTCGTCCTCCAATGCCTCCGTAATTCTGTCATAATGGTTCAGCAGCTGTGACAGGCATGATCGACCCGCTCTAAAGCCATGCTGGTTCGGGTTATGTTGGTTGTGCTGGTCCATGAACTTTGTAATCTGCCGTCTCATCACTCTTTCAAAGATTTTTATGATGTGAGAAGTGAGGGCTACTGGTCTGTAATTTTTAGCTAGTGCTCTACTACCTCCCTTATGCAAAGGAGCTATGTCTGCACTCTTTAAGGCCTCTGGAATTTCACCTAGATCTAAGCTCTTTCTCCACAGAATACTAAGGGCTCTTGCTAATGGTACTTTGCACTGCTTTATAAATAAAGCATTCCATGAATCTGGTCCAGGTGCTGAGTGAGTGGGCATGTTGGCCATTTCTTTTCGAAATCTATGGGATTTGTACTAATGTCGGTTAGGTGGTCTGCGCAGCCTTCTGCTGGAGTGAAAAATATTTCTGCATTTTCTACCTTGCTGTCATTTAGTGGGTTGCTGAACACTGACTCATACTGTTCTTTTAGAATTTCACTCATTTCCTGTTCATCGTCCGTATACGAATCTCCTCTCAATAATGGTCCAATTCTACAGGTAGTTCTTAGCTTGGATTTTGCATAGGAGTAGAAATATTTTGGGTTTCTTGCAATATCCTGTATGGCTCTTTGTTCCCTTTGTACTTCTTCTGTCAGGTATGACATCTTAAGTTTTTGTTCTAATTCCGTGATCTCTCGGTTAAGGCTATCTCTCCTCTGTTGCAACATAACTGTGTTTTTCAGCAATTCAGTAACCCGTTTTCTTCTCCTGTACCATCTCCTACGCTCTCTCTCTATATCTGATCTTCTTCGGGGTTTCCTCAATGGTACGTGTTTCATACATACCTTGTATGCTTCTGTATTCAGCTTCTCTAGGCACTGGTGGGGATTTAGGGTGCTCATGTCTGATTCCCATGATATGTCTGATAGCTCTTGGTTTATTTTTTCCCAGTCAATTCTATGGTTATTAAAATTAAACTTACTGAACATTCCGTCTCTAACATTAGTGTCGCAGTTCCCTAACCCTGAGTTAATACTAGTTTGAACTTCTATGATGTTATGATCAGAGTATATTGTTTTTGTAACTGTTATGTCTCTGATTAATTCCTCGTTGTTTGTGAATATCAAATCCAGGGTATTTTCATTTCTAGTGGGATCAATTATCTGTTGGTTTAGTGAGTACTTTTCACAAAGCCTCATTAGTTCCCTGGTATGTGCCTGTTGGGCCAGGGTGCTTCCAGGAGTTATTTCTGGTATAACATTATGGTGCCTCATCTTCCATTTTACATGAGGGAGATTAAAATCTCCAAGGATTAAAATGTTTGGGGTGGGATTTTCTAGCCTATCCAGATAGCTATCTATCTTCTTTAACTGCTCTGTGAATTCCTCCGCAGTTGCTGATGGTGGTTTGTATACTAGGATAATTACTAGATTCTTATTTTCCACTTTAATGCCGAGGATTTCTACTATATCATTCGTAGCGTTCAAAACTTCTGTGCAACAGAGAGTATCTTTTATATAGAGTCCTACTCCTCCCTGTGACCTATTAATTCTATCACATCTATACATGTTATAGTTTTCTATCTGAATCTCTCCGTCCAAAACATCCCTTGTATGTGTTTCTGTAAATGCTCCAAACATGGCATTTGCTTCTGATAGGAGTCCACTAACATAACTAACTTTGTCATTTTTATTTGATTTCAGACCCTGAATATTTGCAAATATGAAGCAGGAGTTACCATTTGGGATGTTTGGTCTTTCTTTGTGTTTGGTTAGTACCACTGGTGATGTCCTACCTGGTATGGCCCCTGGTGCCCATACCCCTGGTTTCTCCAGTACTGACTTTGATTGTTTATACAGCCCTGATGAGCTGGTGCCTGTCTTGTCTTGTCCCACTGTTCTGCCCATCTGTCCCCTCTGTACCATTTCCACCTTTTGTCTCTTTCTTTTATCTGGTTGTTTCTCCTTATATCTAAAAAAGATTGCTGTTCTTTTCATTTTCCCTTTCCCTGCTTTCTCTGTATCGTACTGTTCCCTTTATATGGTGGTCTGGGCAGCTCATGTCATAACATTCTCTGGACTGTGTTGAAGCTTGACACATCACTGGATGGAAGTATCTGCACTCTTTGTTAAACCGACACTTTCCTTTCCTTAACATGTTGGCACATTTTCTGGTGTGTTTATTCCAACAATCTCTGCCATAAAGGCACATACCTTTAGCATAGAATTTGCATATATTTTGGCTGCCTATATTTACTGACTTTGTATTTTCCCAAAGATCTGCAGAATTATCTGCGTTTTTTTCCTCTTTCCACTCCTTGGTTTTCCTCGTTATCTGCGCTTTTCTCCTTTGATGACATGGGGCCAACATTTTCCCTGGAAGAGGACTCCCTACTATATCTGTATTAGAGGCTATGGCTGTGGTGGCGTCCTTAACCAAAACCGGATGTTCACTATGGCTGGGGCTGGGTCTGGGTCAGTCCTGGGACTGGGGGCTGAGTTAGCTAATGTTTTTGTCTCCTGTGTTTTTCCGTGGATGACTGTTTATTTTTGGGTCAATTGTTGTAGACTGGTCATTCTGTGTGTTATACTTTACCCCTTTCTTATCTTCCCAAGTTCTATAAATACCGGGGAGACTATTCAATAGTTCCTCTTTTTCTTCATGCTTATTGTTTATTAGCCTCCTGAGTGCTTTCCTGATATCTGTCCATAGTTCCACATCCTTGTTGCAGATCCAGAAACACCTTTCTAGACGGATGTCACTTCTTGTTACTGTGTTAATTTTTGAACATGTGACATGATGTTTTGAAAAGCAAAGGTTGCATGTGATTCTAGATCTTTTCCCAAGAGCCTTTTCACAAGTCCCACAGATATACTGTACTGCCATCCTGCCTGTATCCTATTTGTATTAGTATATGTGGGATGTACTGATTATGGAGACTTACTACACCTTATATTATATTATTGTTATAAGAACATAAGAACATAAGAAAGAAGGAACACTGCAGCAGGCCTACTGGCCCATGCATTATAATATGTATTTACTTCTGTTTGCTCACTGTATAACTCTTTCTATATTTATTCCTCTGATCAGTCCTATATACATTTTAATGTATTATTCTCACTGAGATCCCCACACTGGTCTAGACAGGATATTGTGGTATGGTGTATATGGTGTTTTTATGGGTGTGTATGGTAGGCCTCCGTGGCTGACTTCAGCACTGCCAGGCGTATGACTAAAGCACACCACTCAGTCCTATACTGCCATGCGATGCCCCGTTTTAGACCACTTTCATTTTCTTAGATCACTATCCTTGTGTTTTCTACTGCCAATTGGGTTCACTAGGTCTTTCTTATTCTGTCCTGGTATCCTAGTCTATTCGTTATAAGTGGTAACTCAGATCTATAAAAGTCGCTTGGCACATTGACCACTCCAGGGCAAGTGGTCACCCGCACTGCCACACTACTATTGGATTTAATTTACTTTTATTTTATACCTAATAGTTTATCACTGTGCTGTACACTGGTTATTACAAGGATATACACTATATTTATTCCAGATACCTTTTCTTTTCACTGAACTAATACTGTGGTCATTGCTTTATTTCCCACGATACCTATGCTTCCGGTAGTTTCCCTTACACTTCCATGGCAAAAACTTCCACACTTAGTAGTGGCAGCGAGAAAGACACTTCACATGGTTTTATACTCCAATTATGTATACTGTGATTCCCTGCACCTCAGTGCCACCATCACTTGTTTTTGTTTCTTATAACTATAGAATTTACTTATCTGTTATTTCTGCTTCTCAGGACCTCTGGCAATTTTCACTAGTGCCAATCCTTGTAGTATGTTTCCATATGCTATACCATATCTTTTAAGCTATACTGGGGATTTATTACTATTTCTCTTACTACAGATTTGGTTCACTGTATCACTGCACATATATATCCTTGCCACTCGCTATATTACTTAGTTAGTTCAATATATGTTTGTTAATTTTCACCTCCGAATTTGGATGTATCTGGCAATAATTCACTGGCCTCCAGGCCTATTCCCACGGTAACGGTTGCTCCACCGGCACTCTAGAATTTACACTATAGTCTATATTTTTTCCTATTTAATGTTCACTGCGATTTGTAGGCATCTTCTGTGGGACTAAGTCTGAGAATACCCCTAAATGCAAAATCTTTTATTACTAACCATTGTTAGTAGCGATTTTTCAGACAGCTGCAGTATTATACAGAATGATTCCTAAGGGGCTCCTTTTCATAATTTACTCTGTAGCTGGTGACCTATTTGATTCCAGAGCATAGCGCATGCGGGGTCTGGATGGTCCAGATCCAGTCAAGTCTGGGTGCCTGTTCAGTACCTGACGGCGCGCTTGCAAGTGAACACTGGTGGTAGTGATTTGACACCCATGTACCACTGGTCATAATGTTTGGTCAGAATCAGTCAACTCACAAAGAGTTTAAAATGGTCATCAAAACTCGATGCTTTATATAATTTGCCATCTTGGTCTAAGGTTGAGAGGGCTGAGCTTGTATGTTGTGGAAAGGAGGCTTGCGTCATTATGTAGAAAACTAGGAAGATGTTATGTAGTGCACCGTTGTATACTGTATAGAACTAAAAATGTAAACAGTTGTTGCCTGGAGACATTGATTCTGCCTGAGCGCCGGTTATTGCCGTTTTTTATAACTACAAATGAAATTGCACATGGCATACGAGGCAACAAATATTAGTTTTAGCAGTGTACTAACACTTTTCGAAAGTTTGGTTACATGTTTTGCCCGTATTTTACAGTGTAAAAAGCAATGGAAACCAAGTGCTCGAAATATCCTTGCCCAGCATTTGTTTGTGGAGGGTAGTGTAGGCCTTGGCCAAGGTCGTTGATAGTGTGCCAAGTGTAGTTCAGTGTCAAAAGTAAAAGAAACAAACCCAGGTGTGGCAGCGTACCTTGGGCGTATGTCTGCTTCATCGATCACACACTCCAAAGTTCAGCCGCCACCTCTGGTAAATTGAACAATCAATAATTGGCCCAGATTATACGCAGAGGATGTACCTGTTGCTTGACTTATTCTGGTGCTAAAGCGAACTGCTAACCTTGTTTTAACTATACTCTTTCAATGACTTCAGAGCACAGATTTGTACAATAATTCTATTTTTTTGTTAGTATAAGGTGAAATGCAGCCATTATGATATTTACATAGTTACCCTGATAAACAGAATTAAAGGAATTGTTTTACCGACTTTGGTAATTTATTGCCCCTACTGCTTGGATTTCTAGTTAGTGTACAAAATTAAAGGTGCAAATAGTAAGGCTGCAATTTGAATGATGCTACACTGAGCGCAGTATGGGGGGAGGGTTACTTTTTTTTTTTTGGGGGGAAGGTAGACAAGACATAAAATGGTACATTCAGGACTTGGTTATTAGGTCATATTATTATTATTATAATCAAAAGAAGCGCTAAACCACAAGGGTCATACAGCTCTATTAGGTCATATCACAGTTGGATGTATTGACAGAATAAAATAGCTTCTTACACGGGTAACAAACTACTAGACCTAATTTATTAGCTGAAATTTAGGCTATCTAGGTTGAACATTGAAGTGGCACTAATTAGTGGCAGATGGAAAAAAAAATTAAGGAACACTTAGCTACACTTTTTAAAATATGGTAATTAAATTTGGATAATAGTTGCGTTGTCATTATCTACAGAAGTATTCATGATCTAATGCACTGGTAAATTAATTTTTTAATCTTTCAAGGACATTATTATGGTTGTGAAAGTTGGCAGATGAAGAGGGGGCGTGTACATGGTTGAAATATCCTGTCTGCTGCCCGGGGCTAAAATTATAAACTTTGAATAGCTGGCAAGGCGCCCTTTAAACATTTGCACGTGCCTGCTAGGGAATTGACTTTAATGCACTGAGTAAGGGACGTTTAGCCTGACTACAGAATTAGAAGCATGAAAATAGGTTTGAATAACTTTAAAAATATCGGAGAGACTAATTTTGACCACTGGCCTAGTGGCTTACGCGACGGTCTAGAGTTTTGACTCTGACCGCGGGTTCGAACCCCACCCGTGGTATGGTTTATTAGGCTTTATTTGCAGTGGTATTTAAAGAAAGTGGGAACTTTTTAAGAAAACATTTCGCCAACATAGCAGTCTTTTTCAGACTTTAAAAGTTCTGTGAAGGCGGAACTGTCGGTTTTCAATTGCCGCTCTTATAAACTACAATGTGTAAGTTTGTTAGGACTTCTGTCAATTTTCCCAACAAGTATGCAGACTATTCTTGAAAATTTTGTAAAAGAGGATGATGCCCCTTTTGTATTCTCGTCCAAATACTTGAGTGATCCAGTGCTGCATTATCTTCAGCTTCAACCATGTGAATTTTGTTCCAGGGGTATCTGGTGGGACAATATTTAAATGTACCAATTAAATTTTTAAGCATGCCAATTTGAGTTTTTCTTATGGGAAGGGATGCAAAACTAGGCAATTAGGTTAGTCTGTCAAACCACTACTTACCACTTAATCTCTTGCTTCCTATTCTACCCAAACTTTCGCTTTTCTACCCTACTCTAATCCACTTTTTCTAATAATCAGTATTATGGCCGAAGCCCCTTAAAGTGAATAGGGGTAGTGAGTGGAAGGAGAATTCTGCACAAAATTAGATGTGGATCCTGTCAGCAGTCAACCACTAATTGGACTTTGTAACTTTGTTACCTAGTTAGGAAAAGGTCATACCTGATTTCAATTTAACTAAAAGTCTAAACAGATTTGAGCTTTGCCAGGTAATTTGTACATTAATAACGTGCGTTGCTTCTTCGACAGCTTCGTGGCCACAGACGACTTCATCCACTACAGCAGCGCACCTCGCCTCAACAGTAGTAACCCCTCCAGCATCTTCAACACCAGTGGAAGTGTTAACAGCACAAAGAGCAGCTGCAACAGCACTTGCAGCAGAGGCAGTAAAAGACCAAGACAAAGGGCTTTAGAAAGTAGAAAGATGGCACCTGACCCAAGAGGTCAAGAAGAGTCAGGGCCAGTAGGATCAATCATCGCTGGCCACAGGATTTCCCTCAATGTTCACTACGACAACGATGAAGAACTTGGTAATTAAATTTTCAACTCTATTTTGCCTACTTGGTATACCTTCCCATATACTAAACATCAGGTTGAGCTTTGTAAATATAACCAACAGTTTGAAAGTACGATATTTGAACACTTCCCAATTTTTCTTTAACACATTTAAATTATTCTTAATCTGTGAATATCCTAATTGGGTAAATTAGGCTAATTTAGTTTCTAGTGCTGTTTGCATTTCTTAACTTCAGTGATTTCGCCTATATAACGTTTTCCAAAAAGTGCTCAATATTTTGAACATCCATGAATGAGAACTGGAATTCAGTATTGTGGGATTTGTACTTGTCAAAACTAGGGCAGACAGGTTGTGCGAAAATTTATCCTTCACTTTCTAAAAATTCCTGAATCTTAAATATTTACTAATTTTTTTGTATTTTGTATGAACCTCTTGAGTAATGAACACATTCTACAGGTGGTTCTCTACTAGATTGTACGTGTAGATTTTTATCAGTTTTCTAACCCCCCGTTTCCTTTATAGATAATTTGTCATAAGTTTCTTCTGGATCTAAGTTTTAAAATTTTAAATTTGGCCTTTAATTTTACTTTATCTAGGCTTTCTCAGCGGTACATACCCTACTCAGAAATAAGTGAAATCTGACTTTTGTTTTTCAGTGAAGACAACAGGTAATGTTACGCCCGTCGAAGAAATGGTGGCAAATACCGGAGCTCTTCCCAGGGACACCCCTGACACCTCCACCAGCACGAAGCCTCTACTGCCAGACACACTCCTGACAGTAAATTCTAACCAGCAAGATGGAAAGATAACCCACGTTGACATGGTCATTTTGGGATGAAGTAAGTACAGTTAGGTTGTGAATTTTAAGATTTAATGCCGCTGTTTGGTGGGTATTAGTGTACAAATCAAATTGATTTTGGGACTTTTAGACTAACAGGGCAGTGTAAGGGCTATTTTATTGTATTTGAAAATCTATAGCTGTGTGGGGTATACGCACGTTGATCACAATTTAGCTGTCACACTACCACTACTGAACATAGTTCACATGGATGGAATACTTTTTTTTTATATTTTATTTAAAAAAACTTGTGTACAATATCTAAGAACATATGTATGAACCTTCTATGAAGGTATTATATTATGTCAAAGCAAGGACACCTACTGCCAGCATGACACACAATATTCAAAGCAAGGACACCTACTGCCACATGACACTATACAATGTAAAACAAGGACACCTACTGCCAGCATGACACTATACAATGTCAAAGCAAGGACACCTACTGCCAGCATGACACTATACAATGTCAAAGCAAGGACACCTACTGCCAGCATGACACTACACAATATGTCAAAGCAAGGACACCTACTGCCAGCATGACACTACACAATGTCAAAGCAAGGACACCTACTGCCACATGACACTACACAATGTCAAGGAACCTACTGCCAGCTGACACTACACAATATGTCAAAGCAAGGACACCTACTGCCAGCATGACACTACACAATATTCACAACATGAATCACAAAACAAATAACTAGTTACAATAAGTTACACACAATATATACAATCAATGAACTTTTCACTATGAGAAACAATGAAAACTGAATGGAATACTTTAGTTTTTGCACACTTTAATTTTTGTTTACTGCACCACAAACTTGTTAAAACTATCAATGTAATTTGGCATGTGCCAAACGACAAATATGCTGAGGTTGAACACTAAATTAGGATGATTGGATATCTGATTTGCTTGATGGCAAGACTTTAATCTTGTATGGAGAAAAATCTTGCAAGGTGGCAGGTAAGACAATATCAAAGAAGAAAATACATTCCTAACCAAATTGACTATAACCTTTAACATAGGCGAGAAGTTTGTGTTGTAATAGCTTTAAGCATGTACAGGTGGTGAGAACGGTTAATGGTTTAAAGAGTAGATTCTTAATTTATGGATTTTTATAGCAGTACAAGTGAGCATGACAGTGGGGGGGGGGGGCGAGGGCGGCATTTAGATGAAACATTGTTGGGCGTCGCCACTTGGGGAGAGGGGTGAGCATTTTATGGGCGGTGCGAGGGCGAGCGAGCACGGCTTGGCGACTATGGGCAGGCGGGCAAACAAGCGTGGTTGGGTGGCGATGGGTGGGCGGGCAAACAAGCGTGGTTGGGTGGCGATGGGTGGGCGGGCAAACAAGCTGGATGGGTGGCGATGGGTGGGCGGGCAAACAAGCGTGGTTGGGTGGCGATGAGCGAGCATGGTTGGGCGGTAGCGGGTTTTTTGGAGAGCAGGAATGGTAGACAAGGTTGAGCGGTCACCTGTCCAGTTGTTAACCATGCAGTTACTGGCCAGACTGGGGTATTACCCTGACAGCTACGTGGAGTGCCAAAAACTGTTAAAAAGGTTAAAGTAGCACTTCCGGCAGTGTCAAGGTCTTCGCACTGTGATGCCACTGGTCTGGCGTGAGGAAGAAAGTTGCATACAAAACTGTTAGTATTCTAAAGTACTTTGCATATAGTCGGGTAGCTTGTTTACAATAAGCAAAGGTGTTGAAGAGGGCGGAGAAATTTAATTGTAGGAAGGGGGGGGAGCAGTTGGGGGTCTGAGGGAGGGCCTACAGCCAGGGTGACGTCTGGGGAGCATAAGACGGGTTAGTGTGCCGCTTGGGCTTTTACCAAAACATCCCTGGATTATTGTGCTTTAGTTTGTCACCTACACAAGTGCATCTTTCTGAAAGTGGGAGTGAAAAAAAAGGTAAGTGTTACTGTACGTATGTCAATTTTGGGTAGGTACCAAAAACTGAATTATTGATGCTTAAGACTTGGCAAGTGACTTAGAAGGTAACTTTAATACTATTAGTAACTTGTGTGAAATCTAGCTCAATAAGCCAGCCGATATTTATGGGTCATATTATACATACTAATGTCAGGAGATAGTTGTATTACCACTCTTGAACCACCACCAGTTAAATTGTGTAATGTTTGCACAAGTAAATCTGCCTGTTAAATGGGTAGTCTTTTTTAAATACTCTACATTCTTATTATAATTTCAGTTGTGCCTTGTAACGAAGGTGTGCCAGGTAAGTTAGTGTGCCAAGTACTAGTAAACTCCGTCCTGAAATTTGCTTATCGGTAGTCTTGTCGGTTTTAACTATCGACCCAAATAGGCTTAAAATACTTTTATAATGCTAGTTCATGCAGTTTAATAATGGACGTTCAAAAATAGACCGCCTTTGATATGGTGCAAAAATAGGGTAACTGAGTTTTAAAACCGATTCACTTATTCTAGCCTGTATTCCAGAGACATTCGCTTGTTGCACCTTCACGTGTAGAATAAAGCAAATTAGTTTATAAATTAAAAAATTATCATTTAAGATATCAATTTACCTATGTTTAAATTAGCGGAGAACACGTACAGAGCACGTAGGAAGATTTAGGTGGGCATGGTATGTTGTAGTCAGTCCACCCTGACCTACTTCACTAGTTACTATCCACTTTCTCCATTGCAAAGTTGTTCCCTGTTTTATCTAACTGATAATGTGCAAAACATAGAATGGCAAACATAGAATTTCATTGATAAGACAGGGTTGATAGTAACTCCAGTAATTTTTTGTTACTTGCCAAAATACTTAAGAGCATCAG
>WNWK01004350.1:110000-142359 GCA_009830355.1 Cherax destructor | reverse complement strand
GCACACGCTGAGTGGGCAAGACCACACCAGCACACGCTGAGTGGGCAAGACCACACCAGCACACGCTGAGTGGGCAAGACCACACCAGCACACGCTGAGTGGGCAAGACCACACCAGCACACGCTGAGTGGGCAAGACCACACCAGCACACGCTGAGTGGGCAAGACCACACCAGCACACGCTGAGTGGGCAAGACCACACAGCACACGCTGAGTGGGCAAGACCACACCAGCACACGCTGAGTGGGCAAGACCACACCAGCACACGCTGAGTGGGCAAGACCACACCAGCACACGCTGAGTGGGCAAGACCACACCAGCACACGCTGAGTGGGCAAGACCACACCAGCACACGCTGAGTGGGCAAGACCACACCAGCACACGCTGAGTGGGCAGACCACACCAGCACACGCTGAGTGGGCAAGACCACACCAGCACACGCTGAGTGGGCAAGACCACACCAGCACACGCTGAGTGGGCAAGACCACACCAGCACACGCTGAGTGGGCAAGACCACACCAGCACACGCTGAGTGGGCAAGACCACACCAGCACACGCTGAGTGGGCAAGACCACACCAGCACACGCTGAGTGGGCAAGACCACACCAGCACACGCTGAGTGGGCAAGACCACACCAGCACACGCTGAGTGGGCAAGACCACACCAGCACACGCTGAGTGGGCAAGACCACACCAGCACACGCTGAGTGGGCAAGACCACACCAGCACATGCTGAGTGCCAGTCTGCTGAGTGTCTCTGCTGAGTGCCAGTCTGCTGAGTGCTGAGCTGAGCAAAAACTGCTACTGAGACTATAAACTAAATTATATTTCATGTGTAAGCTGAGTTATATGTGACAGAATAAGACACAGTACCCACTGAGTAAGTTGTAAATATGATGTGAGAGGATGAGACACACAGTATCCACTGTGTAAGTTGTATCTAGAATTGTAAGCTTCATGTTGTAAATAACTTAGATACGTGTGTAACACCTGCCCAGTGGCTTTTTTCAATTCAGTGCAGATATTATATAAGGAATACGGGGTAATCAGTCCCTCAGTCTTGAAGAAGGTGGAAGATGAGGTAATCAGTCTTGAAGAAGGTGGAAGATGAGGTAATCAGTCTTGAAGAAGGTGGAAGATGAGGTAATCAGTCTTGAAGGAGGTGGAAGATGAGGTAATCAGTCTTGAAGAAGGTGGAAGATGAGGTAATCAGTCTTGAAGAAGGTGGAAGATGAGGTAATCAGTCTTGAAGAAGGTGGAAGATGAGGTAATCAGTCTTGAAGAAGGTGGAAGATGAGGTAATCAGTCTTGAAGAAGGTGGAAGATGAGGTAATCAGTCTTGAAGAAGGTGGAAGATGAGGTAATCAGTCTTGAAGAAGGTGGAAGATGAGGTAATCTGTCTTGAAGAAGGTGGAAGATGAGGTAATCAGTCTTGAAGAAGGTGGAAGATGAGGTAATCAGTCTTGAAGAAGGTGGAAGATGAGGTAATCAGTCTTGAAGAAGGTGGAAGATGAGGTAATCAGTCTTGAAGAAGGTGGAAGATGAGGTAATCAGTCTTGAAGAAGGTGGAAGATGAGGTAATCTGTCTTGAAGAAGGTGGAAGATGAGGTAATCTGTCTTGAAGAAGGTGGAAGATGAGGTAATCAGTCTTGAAGGTGTTCAATACTTTAGTCTTGATGACTGGGACACACGGGTAGGATGCTGTACTTTTATGTAATTTTACAGACTGAGAGCTGCAGAGTGTGACAAGGTAAAGCTACTCTCACTAGAGTACACACAACACTAGTGTTGCTGGGTGTGAGTTAAGTCAGCCATGGTTCACTGGAGTGTTGCTGGGGTGAGTTAAGTCATGGTTCACTGGGTGTTGTTGGGTGAGTTAAGTCAGCCATGGTTCACTGGAGTGTGTGGAAGTGAGTTAAGCCAGCATGGTTCACAGTGTTGCTGGGTGTGAGTTAAGTCATGGTTCACTGGAGTGTTGTTGGGTGAGTTAAGTCAGCCATGGTTCACTGGAGTGTTGCTGAGTGGAGTTAAGTCAGCATGGTTCAGAGTGTTGCTGGGTGAGTAAGTCAGCCATGGTTCACTGGAGTGTTGCTGGGTGTGAGTTAAGCCAGCCATGATTCGCTGGGTGTTGCTGGTGAGTTAGTCAGCCATGGTTCACTGGAGTGTTGCTGGGTGTGAGTTAAGTCAGCCATGGTTCACTGGAGTGTTGCTGGGTGTGAGTTAAGTCAGCCATGGTTCACTGGAGTGTTGCTGGGTGTGAGTTAAGTCAGCCATGGTTCACGAGTGTTGCTGGGTGTGAGTTAAGCCAGTCATGGTTCACTGGAGTGTTGCTGGGTGTGAGTTAAGTCATGGTTCACTGGAGTGTTGCTGGGTGTGAGTTAAGTCAGCCATGGTTCACGAGTGTTGCTGGGTGTGAGTTAAGTCAGCCATGGTTCACGAGTGTTGCTGGGTGTGAGCTAAGCCAGCCATGGTTCACGAGTGTTGCTGGGTGTGAGTTAAGTCAGCCATGGTTCACTGGAGTTTTGCTGGGTGTGAGTTAAGTCAGCCATGGTTCACGAGTGTTGCTGGGTGTGAGTTAAGCCAGCCATGGTTTGCTGGAGTGTTGCTGGGTGTGAGTTAAGTCAGCCATGGTTCACTGGAGTGTTGCTGGGTGTGAGTTAAGCCAGCCATGGTTCGCTGGAGTGTTGCTGGGTATAAGTTAAGCCAGCCATGGTTCACTGGAGTGTTGCTGGGTGTGAGTTAAGCCAGCCATGGTTCACTGGAGTGTTGCTGGGTGTGAGTTAAGCCAGCCATGGTTCGCTGGAGTGTTGCTGGGTATAAGTTAAGCCAGCCATGGTTCATTTCCTTCAGTTCACACATAAAGAGAATCGATGGCGGAGTGGATATAGGCACCATAGTTCTAATATTTCCACTTGGCTGGCCTGCCACACCTCACTTCACCTCTACAACTTCCCTATAAAATAAAAAAAATAAAATTATTATATATATATATATATATATATATATATATATATATATATATATATATATATATATATATATTATAACACTTCATTATTACATAAAGCAATAGGTAAAATAATATATGGTGTATAACATTATAACTTAATAAAGTTTGTAATATTTTTCTTGGATTATTTCACCGACTCTTCATTTAATTCTGTACTTTAGATAAATATTTTTGAGACGAATGTAATTGGTTATATTATCTCTGTAAGAGATTTTCTTTTCGAAATATTAACTATATGCAAACAGAAAGTGTCACTTTGAAAATAGGCAAGAAATAATGGGAGAAAATTCAACTTTATTTTTTTGCCTTTTAGTTTGATTTTTTTTTCACTTTGGGAAGATTTTTTAATATAAGACCGAAAGACGAATTTTGAGAGCTTTATATTTCGACCTTTAATTGAGGTCGTCTTCAGCTGATGGGACGTACTTTGTGAACGACTGGTTGTGAGTTCCCCGAATACTCAGCGATAATGTTTAGGTGATATATATATTAGAATATTGTGTAGTTAATTAATAGTTTCTTAGGTGGTGTTAGATCCTTTCTTGAAGCTGAAGGTGGAGTTTGTTCTCTCTACATGTTAGAATGATGGACTTGTGTAGCAGCTTATACTCTACATGTTAGAATGATGGACTCGTGTAGCAGCTTATACTCTACATGTTAGAATGATGGACTCGTGTAGCAGCTTATACTCTACACGTTAGAATGATGGACTTGTGTAGCAGCTTATACTCTACATGTTAGAATGATGGACTCGTGTAGTAGCTTATACTCTACACGTTAGAATGATGGACTCGTGTAGCAGCTTATACTCTACATGTTAGAATGATGGACTCGTGTAGCAGCTTATACTCTACACGTTAGAATGATGGACTTGTGTAGCAGCTTATACTCTACATGTTAGAATGATGGACTTGTGTAGCAGCTTATACTCTACATGTTAGAATGATGGACTCGTGTAGCAGCTTATACTCTACATGTTAGAATGATGGACTCGTGTAGCAGCTTATACTCTACATGTTAGAATGATGGACTCGTGTAGCAGCTTATACTCTACATGTTAGAATGATGGACTCGTGTAGCAGCTTATACTCTACATGTTAGAATGATGGACTTGTGTTTGTTACCAGCTGTGTTACCAGCTGTGTGAATGTTAAGGTTACATCTGTGCCGCCTTGTTCTGCTTATTTATCAGCCTCTTCTGTGTTTATGTTCCTTTACGTTGTTATCACCTTTCTCGTCTACCTGCGTCTTTTATTGAGGTTCTCTTCTTCCAGTCTTTCCTTGTAGTTTTTACCTTAGGTCAGGACTAATTTGGGCGCAAACTTAACTAATTTTTCAATCCTGTGTTACTTAGCTTTACTTAATTGGTCGTGGTCGAGTCAGGGGTCATGGGCTCATTTTTCATTTATACTCATGATTGATCAAAAATTATTCCTGTTTTTATGAATTTTGTCATATGTGCTCCTGAAACTGTGTATGGAATTTGTTCGCAGTTATCCATGTAGAACTCATTTTCACTTATACTCATGATTGAAGATGGATTCTGTTTGTTACTGATTGTTACACTGATGTACCAGCTTTAAATGTAGTAATCTTGGTTTCGCATTATCCTCCGTGTTTATTCTTTCTTCTAACCTTCTCGTCTACTCGTCTTTTCTGAGGTCTCTCTCTTCGTCTCGTTTCTACTCTCGCTTTCTCTCTCTCTCTCTCTCTCTCTCTCTCTCTCTCTCTCTCTCTGTATGAGAGACTGTGTGTATCTGGCAGTCAAGTCACATGAATGTCTTAAATCTTGTTATCTTGTCTTCTCATGTTAGGTGGAGGTTACACAGTGATTCTGTTTACTCGAGGCTACGTGGCGTACGGTGGCCAGCGGTGGGTATAACGACTCGCTGTTCCACAGACAAGCCCCACGCCTCTCACTCTCGGTAATTAATCGAGGCCACCATAAGGCTATCTGACTAATTTTGACGATTGCTCCACGAACGAGGTCATTCTGGAGGTTATCTTGGGGGTCATTTGAGGCTCCATCACTCTCTCATAACTCAGGTCAACGCTAGTTGTCATGTCACGCGCCTGAAGCCAGTTATTTGAGGTCAAGAATTTAAGGTCAGTGTTTTGAAATTACTACAAGGAAGACATCTGGATCTGATATTTATTGACGATTTAGATATATTTATTGACGATTTAGATATATTTATTGACGATTTAGATATATTTACTGACGATTTAGATATATTTTTTGACGATTTAGATATATTTACTGACGATTTAGATATATTTACTGACGATTTAGATATATTTACTGACGATTTAGATATATTTACTGACGATTTAGATATATTTATTGAAGATTTAGATATATTTATTGACAATTTAAATATATTTTCGATTTAGATATATTTATTGACGACTATAAAGATACATTAAGTGTTGTAGGTACTGTTTGTTAGAAGATATCGCGGACGAGCCTGGCCCATGGCCGGGCTCCGGGAGTACAATGGTTCTCAAAACTCATCAAAGGTATATCAAAGGTATTTCCTTTTCCTGAGGGTTCGTAGCTTTACAAAGAGCCAGACATGATTTGATAAAGCTTTACATAGGGCGAAACATGGCATAATAAAGCTCTACAAGCATCGAAACATGATAAAGGTGTACACACCCAAACATGACTTTAAGCTCTGCCCATACCAGGCATAATAAAGCTCTGCCCATACCAGACATAATAAAGCTATGCCCATACCAGACATAATAAAGCTCTGCCAATACCAGACATAATAAAGCTCTGCCCATACCAGACATAATAAAGCTCTCCCCATAACCAGACATGAGTTAATAAAGCTTTGCCTATAGGCTTACATGACGCTAAGCTTTACAAATAACCACACCTGACTTGATAAAGCTCTACACAAAGCCAAAGATAACTTGATAAAGCTGAAGAATAAAAAGGCACAATACCGTGACAATAACAATACACAAATAACTCGCAACATAGTAAGAATGAAACTTACCACGACGTTTCGGTCCGACTTGGACCATTAACTAGTCTGAGCGAAACGTCGCCCCAAGATTCAGCCTCCCATGTGCGGGTTATTTGCGTATTGATAAAGCACTGCACCAAATGTCCCTCTTTAAAAAACTCTTATTTTTTTATATTTTTTTTTTCGGTGGGTAAATAATGTCGTTAGTCTCGAGTCTGGAGGTTGAGATGAATGAGGTTTGGTCGTGATTAATGCAGTTTACCCCCCAGCTTCAGGGGGGGTTGTGGGGGTGCACATGGCTTTAATGGAGGTTGAGTAAGACTCATGTGCAACACCTAGGTATCTTTTGTTAGTGAAGCGTTTCGCCTGCACTAAGACACGTCTTCAGTGGAATTGCAGGAGATTATAACAGTGGAGGCAGGAAGAGTGATTAGTGGTAGTCAGTCCCTCGGTCTTCTATCAAGGTAGAGGGACTGGTTACCACTTATGTTAAGACTGGGGACTGATTACCAACTTCTGCTAAGACTGGGGACTGATTACCAACTTCTGTTAAGACTGGGGACTGATTACCAACTTCTGTTAAGACTGGGGACTGATTACCAACTTCTGCTAAGACTGGGGACTGATTACCAACTTCTGTTAAGACTGGGGACTGATTACCAACTTCTGTTAAGACTGGGGACTGATTACCAACTTCTGTTAAGACTGTGGACTGATTACCAACTTTGTAAGACTGGGGACTGATTACCAATCATGCAGACTGGGACTGATTACCAACTTGCAAGACTGGGGACTGATTACCAACTTGCTTAAGCTTGGGACTGATTACCAACTCTGTTAAGACTGGGGACTGATTACCAACTTCTGTTAAGACTGGGGGACTGATTTCCCCTTGTATAAATGTTGGTAGAATTACCGACAGTATGTTGGGTAAAAGGACACAAGTGGAACTAATGTGATGTTTTATTGAAGTACAGGTAAAGACCTCTTCACCTGTACTTCAGTCCTGGAATAAATATTTCAGGCGCACTCATAAAAATCACGTTATTAGAGCAGCATTATGGGATAAGTGATTGTATGAGTATAGCGAAGTGCTAGCACCAACAGCCAGGTTGACCTGGCTTGCAACCGGTTAGGCCAGTCTGCCGCTAGCACCAACGGCCAGGTTGACCTGGCTTGCAACCGGTTAATCCTGTCTGCTAGTGTTGATGCATGATAGGTAGCCACGTAGGTGCTGGTGTATATGTAGCTACGTAGGTGCGGTCATGATAGGTCAGCCAGTAGGTGCTGGAGATATGTAGCTACCGGCCAGGTGCTGGTGCATGATAGGTAGCCACGTAGGTGCTGGAGATATGTGCTCGTAGGTGCTGTGCATGATAGGTAGCCACGTAGGTGCTGGTGTATATGTAGCTACGTAGGTGCTGGTGCATGATAGGTAGCCACGTAGGTGCTGGAGTATATGTAGCTACGTAGGTGCTGGTGCATGATAGGTAGCCACGTAGGTGCTGGAGTATATGTAGCTACGTAGGTGCTGGTGCATGATAGGTAGCCACGTAGGTGCTGGTGTATATGTAGCTACGTAGGTGCTGGTGCATGATAGGTAGCCACGTAGGTGCTGGAGTATATGTAGCTACGTAGGTGCTGGTGCATGATAGGTAGCCACGTAGGTGCTGGTGCATGATAGGTAGCCACGTAGGTGCTGGTGTATATGTAGCTACGTAGGTGCTGGTGCATGATAGGTAAGTACGTAAGTGCCAGTGCATGATAGGTAACTACGTAAGTGCCAGTGATAGGTAGCTACGTAGGTGCTGGTGCATGTTAGAGGTAGTTACGTAGTTGCTGTGCATGACATCAATACGCATTTGTCAATCATGTCAAGGACTCTGCTGTATTTACTAGCAACGGTGGTGTTATTTACGCGTGTGTGTGTGTGTGTGTGAGAGAGAGATAGGGGGGGGGGCGCACTACATACTATCGCAGAAATAAAGTTTACACAATCATTGCAGTTAATAGTCTCTAACACGAGGTTAACACTTCCATTTGCGACCACTGTTAACTTACCATAACTTAACTCCAACCCACAAGCACTATTTATTACCTTATAAAGAAGAATTTATTTAGCAACTGTCTCGTGTATATTTTAAGAAGTGTGTGTGTGTGTGTACTCACCTAGTTGTGGTTGCAGGGGTCGAGTCACAGCTCCTGGTGTGTGTGTGTAATATATTTAAAGTATCAAGTGTACAGTTTAAATCCATCAGTGATAACGTTTTAAAAATAAACTTATATGTATTATGAAAAAATGTGTGTGTATTCACCAAGTTGTGTTTGAGGGGTTCGAGTCTCCGCTCCTGGCCTCGCCTCTTAAACCATAACTACCTCCTCTTGAAACTGTGTATTGAGTTTTCCTTCATCCCGTCATCATCTAACTCATTCCATATTTTTCACCACCTTGTGGCTCATCTTTGTCTTTAGTTTTCAATTATAACCACTCGCCACTATGCCTCTTGTTTCAGAAAGTCTGTTCCTATCTGCTCTGTCAAATTCTTCGAGTATCTCGTATGTCGTAATCATGTCTCCCTTAATCCTTCGTGTTCTAAAGTCATCAGGTTCGAGTCCTTTAGTCTCTCTTCGTAACTCAATTCCCTCTGGATAAAAACTAGTCATGTTAGACTTTCAGACATTTTGTAGTTCTTGTATATGGTTGATTAGGTGAAGGCTCCATGCTGGTGCTGCATACTTCATGACGGGATTCACGTACACTATATTGTGTAAATAGTACCGTACGATTCTTAATGGAGGATCTTGATGGCAGCTCTGAGATTAGCTATCCTCGCATATGCTGCATATGTTATGCTATTTATGTGCACCTCTGGCGATAGGTTGGGTGTGATGTGTCTTCCAAGATCTGTAACTTCTCGCCTCTCAGCTTGAATTTCGTGTTTGGTCGCCTCTCCGTCTACAGTTTTCACAAGCTTACCAGTACACGTAATCTACGACACTGACCCACATTAAACAGTGTGAAAATTAACTAAATATTTCCAGTGTAATTGAAGACCATCTTCATCGACTGAAAATGGTTCCTAACTTGAACGAAAATATTTTCGTTATTTTATTTTTAATTATGTCATAACAGTATGAAAACTATTATTATAAATATCAACATTATCAGGAATAGTGATCATAAACACGGCTGGTGTAAGTAGAACACACACACACACACACACACACACACACACACACACACACACACACACACACACATACGCACACACATAACCAGGAGCTATGAATCGACCCCTGCAACCACAAATAGGTGAGTACACACACACACACACCTGACGACACTGGAGGACAGGAGAGAGAGAGAGGGGACATGATAAAGACATATAAAATACTGAGGAATTGACAAGGTGGACAGAGACAGGATGTTTTAGAGATGGGACACAGCAACAAAAGGTCACAATTGGAAGTTGAAGACTAAGACTCGTACGAGTCACTTGGATGTTAGGAAATATTTCTTCAGTCAGAGTTGTCAGGAAGTGGAATAGTCTGGAGAGTGAGGTAGTGGAGGCAGGATCCATACATAGCTTTAAGAAGAGGTACGATGAAACTCATGGATCAGGGAGAGAGTGGACCTAGTAGCGACCAGTGAAGAGGCGGAACCAGGAGCTATGACTCGACCCCTGCAACCACAATTAGGCGAGTACATCCTCCCCCAACACCTGCTAAGGGATATATAAATCACCCAACTAACTGGCACCTTCTTGACTCACTCATTACCACTCAGTTCTACTCTGGCTAAATTAGTATCACTTATAAGGACTAATATATATAAAGATCACCCGTGTAATTTATACTTACTGACTGCTGCTCTCATGAAAATTGCAATATTTATTTTTAGCGTAATTTAATTTTGAAGTTAATGGGAAATTTAGTTGTATAATCAATTTAGAGGCCACTTTGAAGAAATATATAAAGATCATCCCTATAATTTATTATACAGCCTTGTGTTCACCCTAGCTGAACTTTGCAGATTTCTTGTTTTTATTTTTTAAGGGAATTTATTTTTTGTGTTGCAATAGGGCAGTTAACAATAAATTTACAATAAATTCAGAAGTTAATTAACAATATATAAAGCTGATAAGGTGTAATCCATATGAAGATCTTGTCTTTGATGTTTATAATACAATTTGCAAGGTCAAGTTGCAGCTATTTAATTTGTTTATATACTTATGAGAGGTTTTTACAAAACAGAAGTGTTAGTAGAAGAGCAGAGTATATGGAGAGTAAAAGAAAGGTGAAGAGAGTGGTGAGAGAGTGCAAAAGAAGAGCGGATGAAAGAACGGGAGAGGCTCTGTCAAGAAATTTTGCTGAAAACAAGAAAAAATTTTGGAGTGAGATAAACAAGGTAAGAAAGCCTAGGGAACGAATGGATTTGTCAGTTAAAAACAGAGTAGGGGAGTTAGTAGATGGGGAGCTGGAGGTATTGGGTAGATGGCGGGAATATTTTGAGGAACTTTTAAATGTCGATGAAAAGGGGGAGGCGATAATTTCATGTACTGGCCAGGGAGGTACAACATCGTTTAGGAGTGAAGAAGAGCAGGATGTGAGTGTGGGGGAGGTGCGTGAGGCATTACGTAGAATGAAAGGGGGTAAAGCAGCTGGAATTGACGGAATCATGACAGAAATGTTAAAAGCAGGGGAGATATAGTGCTGGAGTGGTTGGTATTTTTGTTTAATAAATGTATGAAAGAGGGAAGGTACCTAGGGATTGGCAGAGCATGTATAGTTCCTTTATATAAAGGAAGGGGGATAAAGAGAGTGTAAAATTATAGGGGAATAAGTTTACTGAGTATACCAGGTAAAGTGTATGGCAGGGTTATTATTGAAAGAATTAGAGGTAAGACAGAGAGTAGGATTGCAGATGAGCAAGGAGGCTTTAGAGTGGGTAGGGGATGTGTAGATCAAGTGCTTTACATTGAAGCATATATGTGAACAGTATTTAGATAAAGGTAGAGAAGTTTTTATTGCATTTATGGATTTAGAAAAGGCATACGATAGAGTGGATAGGGGAGCAATGTGGCAAATGTTGCAAGTGTATGGAATAGGTAGTAAGTTACTGAAGGCTGTAAAGAGTTTTTATGAGGATAGTGAGGCTCAGGTTAGGGTGTGTAGGAGAGAGGAGATTACTCCCGGTAAAAGTAGGTCTTAGACAGGGATGTGTAATGTCACCATGGTTGTTTAATATATTTATAGATGGGGTTGTAAAGAAGTAAATGCTAGGGTGTTGGGGAGAGGGGTGGGATTAAATTATGGAGAATTAAATGCAAAATGGGAGTTGACAAGTTACTTTTTGCTGATGATACTGTGCTTATGGGAGATTCTAAAGAAAAGTTGCAAAGGTTAGTGGACGAGTTTGGGAGAGTGTGTAAAGGTAGAAAGTTAAAAGTGAACATAGATAAGAGTAAGGTGATGAGGGTATCAAACGATTTAAATAAAGAAAAATTGGATATCACATTGGAGAGAGGGATTATGGAAGAAGTAAATGTTTTCAGATATTTGGGAGTTGATGTGTCAGCAGATGGGTTTATGAAGGATGAGGTTAACCATAGAATTGATGAAGGAAAAAGGTGAGTGGTGCATTGAGGTATCTGTGGAGACAAAAACGTTATCCATGGAGGCAAAGAAGGGAATGTACGAAAGTATTGTGGTACCAACACTCTTATATGGGTGTGAAGCATGGGTTGCAAATGCTGCAGCGAGGAGGAGGCTGGAGGCAGTGGAGATGTCTTGTCTAAGGGCAATGTGTGGTGTAAATATTATGCAGAAAATTCGGAATGTGGAAATTAGGAGAAGGTGTGGAGTTACTAAAAGTATTTGTCAGAGGGCTGAAGAGGGGTTGTTGAGGTGGTTTGGTCATTTAGAGAGAATGGATCAAAGTAGAATGACTTGGAGAGCGTATAAATCTGTAGGGAAGGAAGGCGGGGTAGGGGTCGTCCTAGAAAAGGTTGGAGGGAAGGGGTAAAGGAGGTTTTGTGGGCGAGGGCTTGGACTTCCAGCAAGCATGTGTGAGCGTGTTAGATAGGAGTGAATGGAGACGAATGGTTTTTGGGACATGACGATCTGTTGGAGTGTGAGCAGGGTAACATTGTGTGAAGGGATTCAGGGAAACCAGTTAATTGATTTAGTTGGACTTGAGTCCTGGAAATGGGAAGTACAATGCCTGCACTTTAAAGGAGGGTCTGAGATAGTGACAGCTGGGAGGGACTTTTCTCAGCTGTAGTATCTGAGCTCCTCTGCAAAGACAGTGATTATGTATGAGTGTGGTGAAAGTGTTGAATGATGATGAAAGTTTTTCTTTTGGGGATTTTCTTTCTTTTGGGTCACCCTGCCTCGGTGGGAGACGGCCGACTTGTTGAAAAAAAAAAATATATATATATATATATATATATTGTAACCACGAACGAGTGGTATTGATCAATAACAATAGTGCGCTAGCCAGGGTTCGAACCCATGTTGTACTGGCCCATCATTGTGAGCGAGAACCACATGCTTGGTTCTTGTAGGATTGGGTGGTCCTGTGGGTAAAGGCGTCATATGGTTCTCGCTCACAATGATGGGCCAGTACAACATGGGTTCGAACCCTGGCTAGCGCAGTGTTGTTATTGATATACACACACTAAGATCACAGTAAACAGGTGATATCACAATATGCAGAACGACCACTGTGAAAAAATAGTGAAATTTTAAATATTAATTCAGTGTATATTATTATTTCATGGTTAATGATGGTTGGCGTTGAGGGCGTGAGCGTTGAAGAGAGGTATCCCACAGGTGCGAGAGGTCATGAACTGTGTCGTAATTTATTGGACGAGTTTTGTAAATTGTGCTGTGATACCTTGATCTTGATCAAGGAAGATGCCTTCCAAATGTAGCAGTAATTGCAAGATCTTCTTATTCTTTATCATCATTTTCTCTTTCTTCTTTTCTTGAGTTCGATTAATATTAATTGTATTGTATCTGCTCCAGGCTGTGTTTACATAGGTTCTCTTACGTAAAAATAAGGAACTTAAACATTTATTATCTTTATTTCAACACACACACTGATGATAATAATAATAATAATAATAATAATAATAATAATGATAATGTGTATTTCTGTCAGTACATGATACAAATATTACAGACCATAGCTGAGCATGCATAAGGGGGATTACCAATAGACCCCTGGCTGTCTTCAAGAAGGCACTGGACAGGCACCTAAAATCAGTACCTGACCAACCGGGCTGTGGTTCGTACGTGTGCTACGTGTGCTACTGTTGTGTTGTAGCTGGTGCTACTTGTGCTACTGTTGTGTTGTAGCTGGTGCTACTTGTGCTACTGTTGTGTTGTAGCTGGTGCTACGTGTGCTACTGTTGTGTTGTAGCTGGTGCTACGTGTGCTACTGTTGTGTTGTAGCTGGTGCTACGTGTGCTACTGTTGTGTTGTAGCTGGTGCTACGTGTGCTACTGTTGTGTTGTAGCTGGTGCTACTTGTGCTACTGTTGTGTTGTAGCTGGTGCTACTTGTGCTACTGTTGTGTTGTAGCTGGTGCTACGTGTGCTACTGTTGTGTTGTAACTGGTGCTACGTGTGCTACTGTTGTGTTGTAGCTGGTGCTACTTGTGCTACTGTTGTGTTGTAGCTGGTGCTACGTGTGCTACTGTTGTGCTGTAGCTGGTGCTACTTGTGCTACTGTTGTGCTGTAGCTGGTGCTACTTGTGCTACTGTTGTGTTGTAGCTGGTGCTACTTGTGCTACTGTTGTGTTGTAGCTGGTGCTACGTGTGCTACTGTTGTGTTGTAGCTGGTGCTACGTGTGCTACTGTTGTGTTGTAGCTGGTGCTACGTGTGCTACTGTTATGTTGTAGCTGGTGCTACGTGTGCTACTGTTGTGTGTTGTAGCTGGTGCCACGTGTGCTACTGTTGTATGTTGTAGCTGGTGCTACGTGTGCTATTGTGTGTTGTAGCTGGTGCTAAATGCACCAATACTACAACAGAGACCCTTCAGTGGTGGTTCCCTGATGCTGTTGAAGGGCTCTTTATTCAGGGAAGTGGAGCTACCTTCCACTTCCTTGAATCAAACCTCATTACCCCCCCCCCCATGCATATTTTTTTATTTTTTGTAGTATTTTCCTTCACTACAGTTTTGTGTAGCTGGTGAGGTAGAGGAGGCTGGGCTTGTGAGACACCGGGATGACTTTCTCGCCTCCACCGACTCAAACACAACTAACGGTTACTTCTCTTCGGGTATTCATTCCACCGCTGTATGGTCCTTGCGGATGTAGCGCTTCCAGCGTGATTGCAACACTAGTATTAGACAAAAGTCGGTTTGCAACACTAGTATTAGACAAAAGTCGGTTTGCAATACTAGTATTAGACAAAACTCGGTTTGCAATACTAGTATTAGACAAAACTCGGTTTGCAACACTAGTATTAGACAAAACTCGGTTTGCAACACTAGTATTAGACAAAACTCGGCTTGCAACACTTCTACTAAGTGTTTCATAAATTTCAGGAATGCAAGGAGTGTGCCTCCTTTTTTGGTTTTCATTTTTTGAATTACGACGGCCATATTTCAAGGGAAAGAAGACAAAGTGGAATCCAAGACTGTTTATGTTTACCTTATTCCTTTAAGATGACGGCTGGAAGAGGGGAGGTTCAAGTGTGCGTCTCGTGAAGGTTCACAAGACATTACCAGGGTACTAAGGTCATTGAAGGTTCAAGTGTGCTTCTCCTGAAGGTTCACAAGACATTACCAGGGTACTAAGGTCATTGAAGGTTCAAGTGTGCGTCTTGTGAAGGTTCACAAGACATTACCAGGGTACTAAGGTCATTGAAGGTTCAAGTGTGCGTCTCGTGAAGGTTCACAAGACATTACCAGGGTACTAAGGTCATTGAAGGTTCAAGTGTGCGTCTCGTGAAGGTTCACAAGACATTACCAGGGTACTAAGGTCATTGAAGGTTCAAGTGTGCGTCTCGTGAAGGTTCACAAGACATTACCAGGGTACTAAGGTCATTGAAGGTTCAAGTATGCGTCTCGTGAAGGTTCACAAGACATTACCAGGGTACTAAGATCATTGAAGGTTCAAGTGTGCGTCTCGTGAAGGTTCACAAGACATTACCAGGGTACTAAGGTCATTGAAGGTTCAAGTGTGCTTGTCGTGAAGGTTCACAAGACATTACCAGGGTACTAAGGTCATTGAAGGTTCAAGTGTGCGTCTCGTGAAGGTTCACAAGATATTACCAGGGTACTAAGGTCATTGAAGGTTCAAGTGTGCGTCTCGTGAAGGTTCACAAGACATTACCAGGGTACTAAGGTCATTGAAGGTTCAAGTATGCGTCTCGTGAAGGTTCACAAGACATTACCAGGGTACTTAGATCATTGAAGGTTCAAGTGTGCGTCTCGTGAAGGTTCACAAGATATTACCAGGGTACTTAGATCATTGAAGGTTCAAGTGTGCGTCTCGTGAAGGTTCACAAGACATTACCAGGGTACTAAGGTCATTGAAGGTTCAAGTATGCGTCTCGTGAAGGTTCACAAGACATTACCAGGGTACTAAGATCATTGAAGGTTCAAGTGTGCGTCTCGTGAAGGTTCACAAGACATTACCAGGGTCTTGGTCTGGGGAATTGAATCTGTGCTCCAGTTCCCTGAATGCCTTTCAACCCCCCACCCGCACAGACGCTATATAATTCCTACAGGTTTAGCTCTTCTCTATAATAATTAAGCAAGCTTAGATGAAGCATTTTGGGTAAGAACGTTTTAATATTTGTGTGTGTGAGGTTACGTGTGGTAGTAAGTTAAGTGTATTGGTGATTAGGGGTTGTAGTTGCTTGCTTAACGACGGTTTAAAACCTATCGACTACACGAGGGTCATTAAGGCTGCACTTAACCTCTTTAATCGCTAATTTTTTTTTAACATATCGGCTGTTTCCCACCCAGGGTGACCCGAAAAAAGAAGAAACGCTTTCACCATCACTCCGTCACTGTCTTGCCAGAGGCATGCCGATACATCAGTTAAAAAACTGCAACATATCTCAACCTCTCAAAATACAGTATACACGCTGAGACTGATACACCTCTCGGTGTATGTATCCTGTGTTGTATTATTCAGAGGGGAAGCGCTAAGCCCGTAGGAGTCATATAGCACCAAAATAGTATACCAACTCAACATTATTTTCATCACTGTATTTAAAGTCACTTAAATATAGGATTTTTTTTATTTTGATTAAATCCTCGAGAGGATTAATGGGAAGATCTGATGACGGGGATTTATGGCTTAAAAAGTAGGTCTAGTTAAGGGATTTATATAAGGGATCCAAAATCAGGTCTAGTTAAGGGATTTATATAAGGGATCCAAAATCAGGTCTAGTTAATGGATTTATGGTAAGTATCAGTGTTAATGGATCTCTAGGTAAATAAGAGGTTAGAGGCTGCACTAGTGTCAGCTGCACTAGTGTCAGCTGCACACTAGTGTCAGCTGCACCAGTGTCAGCTGCACCAGTGTCAGCTGCACCAGTGTCAGCTGCACCAGTGTCAGCTGCACCAGTGTCAGCTGCACCAGTGTCAGCTGCACCAGTGTCAGCTGCACCAGTGTCAGCTGCACTAGTGTCAGCTATACTGGTGTCAGCTGCACTAGTGTCAGCTATACTGGTGTCAGCTGACACTAAGTGTCAGCTGCACTAGTGTCAGCTGCACTAGTGTCAGCACTCATAGATGCATAGAGAAATATGGTGAGTAAAATGTATTTTGGTTGTATTTTTGGTAGCACCATGACGGACAGTTATGCTAAGTAGTGCTGAGATTTATGGCACCATCTTAGTGCCTAGGGATGATACATTGCTACCATAGTGAAGAATAAACATGGTAGTAATTATTATTATTATTATTTATATTAGTATTAATATTGCTGTTATTATTGATATTATCATTATGCTGCTATTCTTATTATTATTATTATTATTATTATTGATATTGCTAGTATTGTTGTTGTTATTATTATTATTAAGGCACTTAAAGGGCTGTTCATGATAATGTTATATTAGCTGATATTCATGTTTATGTTGTTAGTAAACACAGATCCCCATGTTATAAACATTTATGACCCTTCGAGGGGCTGCTTTGATGCTGTTGAAAGGCTCTTGATTCATGGAACTTGAGGCACCCTTAGTTTCTGGATTTCCTACTCTATTTCTACACATGCAACACGAAAGGCCTAGAGCTATCATTCATATATATATATATATATATATATATATATATATATATATATATATATATATATATATATATATATATATATATATATATGTATATATTATGTATATAAAATATTGTGTGCAGTCAGGTAATGGTGTATGTAGTGATAGGTTCATCAATGTCAATATTTACGTTTCTCATTTTTGGTCACTTCTCTGTTCCTGTTATTTTCTTGTGCTTATTCTTGTTGGCTAGTGATTAATGAGAGATTAAAATAGAGTAGGTTACACCTCGCCTGCATGTTGTATTATCTGGTGGTGGGACATCCTGGGTTGTATTATACATTATCAGTGGTGGATCTACAAAGTCTACGGGATATTGATCTCGCATTCTATTTCTTGAAGAACAGTTTGCATTCCTTGATCTCACACGGCTTTGTGTTGTTGCTGTGGGTTGTGGGTTATTGTGGGTTGGTCTGTGTTGTTGTGGGTTGCTGGTCTGTGTTGTGGGTTGCTGGTCTGTGTTGTTGTGGGTTGCTGGTCTGTGTTGTTGTGGGTTGCTGGTCTGTGTTGTGATTTTTTTGGGTTAGTGTGGGTTTTTGTGGGTTAGTGTAGTGGGTTGGTGTTGTGGGTTGGTTATTGTAGGTTATTTACAACGACTGAAAAAGGGAGGGATAATTACGTTTAATCCGAGGAAAATGAGAGTTGCTTCTGTTTCTCAGATCAAGAGACCTTCACCGGCAATAAGGGTATATATTATAAAAGTATATTTTCGGAGTTGGTATAATATGCAGGAGAAACATTTGCATTTCGAAATATTTGTGTCATTTGAGTCAGGTCGATACATAGGCACACACGGGGCGAAGATGGTGACCCTTATGACTTGTTGACACGAGATACTCAGATTAGATTTATACATTGAACGTGGATGGTCATGAGAAGGTGGCATTTGTCAAGGTGTAGTGGTGGTGTGTGTGTGTAGTGGTGGTTCTGTGGTGTGTGTGTGTAGTGGTGGTTCTGTGTGGTGTGTGTGTGTAGTGGTGGTTCTGTGTGGTGTGTTAGTGTGTGGTGGTGGTTCTGTGTGATGTGTTAGTGTGTAGTGGTGGTTCTGTGTGTTGTGTTAGTGTGGTGGTGGTTCTCTGTGGTGTGTTGTGTTAGTGTGTGGTGGTGGTGTTTGTCGGGGGAATTGTTGTGTTAGTGTTGGTGTATGTGTGTGTGGTGGTGGTGTGTGGTGGTGGGGTGTGGTGGTGGGGTGTTGGTGTGTATGTGGGGAGGTGGTGGTGGTGTGTTGTAGTGGTAGTAGTGTTAGTGTGTATAGTGGAGGTGCTGTGTTGAGTGTGTGGTGGTGATGTATTGTGTGTGTGTGAGGGGGCTGTGTGGTGTGTGGTAGTGGTGATATCGAGTGGTGGTAGTGGTGATGGTACATGTGTGGTGATGTGGAGTAATAGTGATGATGGGCAGATATAGCAGATTGCAAGTAGTGTTGCATCATTACACAGGAAGTCCCACCCTTACACCAGGTGCGTGACAACTGTCAGTGTATATCTGAACATAGCTATACATAACACAGCCAAGGATATGTATTCCAAGAGGTGTGTGTATGTACAGCTCTGTATATACCTTGAGAGTTTACTTTAATCACTATTTTAAGGATTAAAGTATCTTTGAATTGGTAAACAGCTGACATGCGGTCATAAATACCTTCGTGATAGGTTTAAAACCCAGATTAATCAACCAACTATCACAACCAAGGTTGAACAGTCATGGTCAATATTAGTAACATCTCCAGTGAAAATGATTTAAGCTGTCAAGCTTAACTGTGTTCTCAACTGTGTCACACTTCACCTATCTGTCTCACATCACCAACAGTGACAGGTGTCACACTTCACCTGTCTGTCTCGCATCACCAACAGTGACAGGTGTCACACTTCACATGTCTGTCCCACATCACCAGTGACAGGTGTCACACTTCACCTGTCTGTCCCACATCACCAATCGTGACAGGTGTCACACTTCACCTGTCTGTCCCACATCAACAGTGACAGGTGTCACACTTCACCTGTCTGTCCCACAACAGTGACAGGTGTCACACTTCACCTGTCTGTCCCACAACAGTGACAGGTGTCACACTTCACCTGTCTGTCCCACATCACTAACAGTGACAGGTGAGAAACTTCACCTGTCTCTGTTTACATCATTACCAATGACAGAAAATATGATAAAAAAAATTGGTGTATATGAAATGTTAACAGTTCTGAAAATTTGATCCCAAAAAATCACTTGGTATTATTTTCATTTAGTTTCCTTGACGCTTCTGCTGGAAACATTTTAAGTCTTACCAAAGATAAAAGAATCTCAAATAAAAGTGTCCTTGTTAATGTTTGTACATTTCTAGTTGTTTGTTGATGATTGTACATTTCTAGTTGTTTGTTGATAATTGTACATTTCTAGTTGTTTGTTGATGATTGTACATTTCTAGTTGTTTGTTGATGATTGTACATTTCTAGTTGTTTGTTGATGATTGTACATTTCTAGTTGTTTGTTGATGATTGTACATTTCTAATTGTTTGTTGATGATTGTACATTTCTAGTTGTTTGTTGATGACTGTACATTTCTAGTTGTTTGTTGATGACAACGATACCATCTCCCTCTCTAGGCCTTTTATAATATTTATCAGCCACTATGTTAGACGGGTAGAGAGAGAGAGAGAGAGAGAGAGGGAGATAACTTTATCAACAAAACCCCTCAGGGTCTGTAGCATGATACACTAAAGTTAGGCTACGGTATGGAAAGGCAAGCGGTATAAAATGTGTATGTAAGTATATGTATATGTTGTGCCGAATAGGTAAAACTTGCGATTTTGGCTTAAATAGCAACGCTCTTCTTGCCGAATAAGGCAAGCGAAACTTTGTGTATGCAATAATTTCGCAAAAATCATTCTGAACCTAACGAAAAAAATATATTTAATTGTGTTTGTTTATTATTAAATTATTGTAAACTTATCTAAAATATATTTAGTTGGATTAGGCTAAATGAAATTGAGCTTGTTATAATAAGGTTAGGTAAGTTTTCTAAGGTTCTTTTGGTACAAAATTAAACTACTGTTGAGTGATATAAAGTGATTGTCACAGTTATTGTTGTTCCTCCTCCCTCCCTTTCCCTTCTCCGCTTCCTCCTCTCCCCGTCCCCCTTTCTCCCCCTCCCTCTCCTCTCCCCATCAATTGCTTAACCTGCGTGACTCTGGAAGTGAGGTGTGAGTGTGGCACAGTTGGGACCGAGTGTGGCACAGTTGGGACCGAGTGTGGCACAGTTGGGACCGAGTGTGGCACAGTTGGGACCGAGTGTGGCACAGTTGGGACCGAGGTGTGGCACAGTTGGGACCGAGTGTGGCACAGTTGGGACCGAGTGTGGCACAGTTGGGACCGAGTGTGGCACAGTTGGGACCGAGTGTGGCACAGTTGGGACCGAGTGTCAGTTGGACATCAGTTGGGACCGAGTGTGGCACAGTTGGGACCGAGTGTGGCACAGTTGGGACCGAGTGTGGCACAGTTGGGACCGAGTGTGGCACAGTTGGGACCGAGTGTGGCACAGTTGGGACCGAGTGTGGCACAGTTGGGACCGAGTGTGGCACAGTTGGGACCGAGTGTGGCACAGTTGGGACCGAGTGTGGCCAGTTGGGACCGAGTGTGGGACAGTTGAGGTACACGATCGAGTGTGGCACAGTTGGGACCGAGGTAGCACAGAGGAGATGCTTCACTAACTCAGAGAGCTGACATTGCGAGACATGACAGAACCAGATAAGTATGTTGACAGTGAAAGGAAGGATGTTCACAGTGAACAGGAAGCCTGAACAATATGTTCACAGTGAACAGGAAGCCTGAACAGTATGTTCACAGTGAACAGGAAGCCTGAACAGTATGTTCACAGTGAACAGGAAGTTTGAACAATATGCTCACAGTGAACAGGAAGTTTGAACAATATGTTCACAGTGAACAGGAAGCCTGAACAATATGTTCACAGTGAACAGGAAGCCTGAACAGTATGTTCACAGTGAACAGGAAGCCTGAACAGTATGTTCACAGTGAACAGGAAGCCTGAACAGTATGTTCACAGTGAACAGGAAGCCTGAACAGTATGTTCACAGTGAACAGGAAGTTTGAACAATATGTTCACAGTGAACAGGAAGTTTGAACAATATGTTCACAGTGAACAGGAAGTTTGAACAATATGTTCACAGTGAACAGGAAGAGTTGACCTAAAAAGTCTCATCTCTAACTCCTTCAGGTCAGGGAAATTGCTGTCACCATATTTTTGAATGTTATAATCATTTAAATTATCAGAATTGTTATCATCTAAATTGTCATTTTCATGAGAGGGAGTTATTATTTACTCCAATACTTCACCTTGTGACCCGCGAATGTTGTGGAGGGGGATTGTGGGGAGGGGGATTGGAGAGGGAGGATAATTAGGGAGGTAGGGATGATTGGGGAGTGGAGAGGGGGAATGATTAGGGTGGGAGGTTAGGATGATTGGGGTTTGGGAGGAGAGGATGATTGGGGTGGAGGAAGGGGGTGAATGATTGTGGTAGGGGAGGGGGTTGATTTGGGTAGGGAGGATGATTGGGATGGAAGGAGGGGATGATGATTGGCGTGAGGGGAGAGGGGTGATGATTGAAAAATAAAGGTTGGGGATGATTATTGTTATTGGGGAGGGGAGGGGAGGTGACAAGGAGGTATAATGCTGGATGGGGAGTAGGGAGCTTAAATGATGGGAGAGAGAAGGATAGGGGAGGGAGTAAATTGTGAAGTAGTTGGAGACATGGGGGAGGAATGGGAGGGCAGGACAGAAGGGGAGGCTGGGTGGACAGAGGGAGGGAGACAGTAATGAGAGTTGGAGGAGGGAGACAGAGTTAACCTAATGTTATATACACCCTGAGATATATATATATATATATATATATATATATATATATATATATATATATATATATATATATATATATATATATATATATATATATATATATATGGGTTATGGGTTGGACAAAAAAAATTAACACCAGGATGATAATTCACACCTTCATACCGCTGAAGTTGTTCAAAATTGTTATGAAAAACATGAAAGTGAAGTCGAACACTTGGATTATCCCCCCCCTTTCCCCCACAATCACCGGATCTTAATATTATGGAGCATCTGTGGGTTCAGTTGGAACAGCAAGTAAGGAACAGATTACCTCGACGGTCGTCTTAGGAAGGGTTCGAACAGAGGTTTTGCTTCAGGGATGGTTCAAAATTCCCCTGGATATTGTTCAAATGTTATATGAATCAATTCCTAGACGAATTGGTTCTGTTTTAGCTGCAAATGTAGACCAACTCCATATTGAAAAATAATGTTATAGAACAAAGTGTTCATATTATTTGTCCAACTCCTGTGTATATATGAGAGAGAGAGAGACAGAGAGAGAGAGACAGAGAGAGAGAGACAGGAGAGAGAGACGAGAGAGAGAGACAGAGAGAGAGAGACAGAGAGAGAGAGCAGAGAGAGAGAGAGAAGAGAGAGAGACAGAGAGAGAGAGACAGAGAGAGAGGACAGAGAGAGAGAGACAGAGAGAGAGAGACAGAGAGAGAGAGGACAGAGAGAGAGAGACAGAGAGAGACAGAGACAGAGAGAGAGACAGAAGAGAGCAGAGACAGAGAGACAGAGACAGAGAGACAGAGACAGAGAGAGACAGAGAGAGAGACAGAGACAGAGAGACAGAGACAGAGAGAGACAGAGACAGAGAGAGAGACAGAGAGAGAGACAGAGAGAGAGAGACAGAGAGAGAAGAGACAGAGAGAGACAGAGACGAGAGAGAGACAGAGAAGAGAGAAGAGAGAGACAGAGACAGAGACAGAGACGAGACAGAGAGAGACAGAGACAGACAGAGACAGAACAGAGACAGAGAACAGAGACAGAACAGAGACAGACGACAGAGAAGACACAGAGACAGACAGAGACAGACAGAGAGAAGACAGACAGAAAGACAGACAGACAGAACAGACAGAGACAGACAGAGCAGACAGAGACAGACAGACAGAGAGAGAGAGACAGAGACAGACAGAGAGAGAGAGACAGACAGAAGTCGAATTGAGGGCTCTTAAAATTACCTAGGCTTCCTTCTGTCCTCCTCCCACGTTCCCTTACCTCCTCTCACCCTGCCTCCTTCCTCTTAACGCTCCTTCATCTCTTCCTTCCTCTCTCCTTCCTTTCCCACACCCTCTCTCCCTCCCACATGGATAACTGCTGGAATTCTGTATTGTTTTTTGAACTCTTGTCCGGTCAGAGGTTAAATGTCAGAGTGACTGCACTAGTGCTGCCGGTAAAGGTCAACACTCGTACCCTCGTTGAAGGCAACACAAGTGAAAATACTCTCTCTACTATTACCATCACTTGTAATATAGTATACATAATAATAATAACGCTTGCTAATAATAATAACTCTTGCTAAGCGTCCCTTAGAACGAATCTGTTGAGATCTTATTCATTTATGCAACTTTGCAAGCTCCTGATGATGTGTTGATTGCAACTTGAAAGGCCTAGAGCTATTATTCAACTCCCCGTGTTGTTTTTTGTATATTGTATCGCTTGTTCGCGATTCTTGTCTGTGTGTGTGTGTGTGTGTGTGTGTATTATATATATATATATATATATATATATATATATATATATATATATAGTGTGTGTGTTTGTGTTTGAAGGTTGGTTAAGGTTTCAATATAAAAATAATAATATCAGAAAAGGTTGTCGTTTTGATAATATAAATGATCTGAAATACGGAAACTGATGAGTAAGAGACATATGTAAACTTGTGTGTTCAGTGTGTGGTGTAACACTTATGTGTTCATGTGATGCTGGTGGTAACACATGTGTTCATATTTTGCGTGGTAACACTTGTGTGTTCAGTGTGTTGCTGGTGGTAACACTTATGTGTTCAGTGTGTTGCTGGTGGTAACACTTATGTGTTCAGTGTTGTGGTCTGTTGCTGGTGGTAACACTTATGTGTTCAGTGTATTGCTGGTGGTTACACTTGTTTGTTCAGTGTTGCTGGTGGTAACACTTGTGTTCAGTGTGTTGCTGGTGGTAACACTTATGTGTTCAGTGTATTGCTGGTGGTTACACTTGTTTGTTCAGTGTTGCTGGTGGTAACACTTGTGTTCAGTGTGTTGCTGGTGGTAACACTTATGTGTTCAGTGTATTGCTGGTGGTTACACTTGTTTGTTCAGTGTTGCTGGTGGTAACACTTGTGTTGAGAGTGTTGCTGGTGGTGACGGGAGGGACAGAGGAGTGTGGCTTATTTTCTGGCAGTGTTGAAATCTCCGGCACTTGTTGGTGTGACAGATTGTCTTGCAGGGAGGGAAGGGAGATTATGATGAGGGAGAGAGGGGATGTATTAAGAGGGAGGGAGGGGTGGTTTCTTAAGAGAGGGGGTGTATTAAGGGAGGGAGGGAGGTGGTGTATTAAGGGAGGGAGAGAGGTGGTGTATTAAGGGAGGTAGGGAGGGGTGTGGAGAGTGAGGGAGGCTCGTGGTTGTCGTGCAACTCTGACAATGTTATCATTACTCAGGTCGTGCCAGAATCCTAAGAGACAGTCACGTCTTTAACCTTCCCTCTCCTCTCTCTCTCCCTTATCTCATCTCCCTCAATACCTCTCCTTCACTCTTCTTTCACCCTATCCTTAATCACTTAGTTTTTCAGGTCTGCTGCTACCTACGTTTCACTCGCTGTTTCCATTAATCTCCATACCTTTCTCTCCCTGGCTCCCTCTTTTTCTCCCTCCCTCCCTTCCCCCCACCTAGGAAATTCTTTAATGTTGAACTTAATCTCATTATTAATAATTCAATTCCTTATAGTAAGCATCTCTTTATTCTTTCTCTTATATTAACCACTTTTTAATTTAGACTTTCCCATATAATTTAGACTTTCCCATATAATTTAGACTTTCCCATATAATTTAGACTTTCCCATATAATTTAGACTTTCCCATATAATTTAGACTTTCCCATATAATTCTTTAATTAGACTTTCCCATATAATTTAGACTTTCCCATATAATTTAGACTTTCCCATATAATTTAGACTTTCCATATAATTTAGACTTTCCCATATAATTTAGACTTTCCCATATAATTTAGACTTTCCCATATAATTTAGACTTTCCCATATAATTTAGACTTTCCCATATAATTTAGACTTTCCCATATAATTTAGACTTTCCCATATAATTTAGACTTTCCCATATAATTTAGACTTTCCCATATAATTTAGACTTTCCCATATAATTTAGACTTTCCCATATAATTTAGACTTTCCCATATAATTTAGACTTTCCCATATAATTTAGACTTTCCCATATAATTTAGACTTTCCCATATAATTTAGACTTTTCCATATAATTTAGATTTTCCCATATAATTTAGACTCCCATATAATTTAGACTTTCCCATATAATTTAGACTTTCCCATATAATTTAGAATTTTCCATATAATTTAGAATTTTCCATAAATTTAGAATTTCCCATATAATTTAGAATTTTCCATAAATTTAGATTTTCCCATATAATTTAGACTTTCCCATATAATTTAGACTTTCCCATATAATTTAGAATTTTCCCATATAATTTAGATTTTCCCATATAATTTAGATTTTCCCATATAATTTAGACTTTCCCATATAATTTAGACTTTCCCATATAATTTAGAGTTTCCCATATAATATATTCTTACATTTTTCTCTAATGTTTGAGCAACTCAGTTTTTGTCAGTCTTGTGTAAGTTATGCTCTGATAAGTCTGATGCAGACTTTTATTGTTGCCAGGTTAATTGTATTATTTCCATTCTGGAATTATTATTATTATTATTATTATTATTATTATTAATTTATTATTAATTTCTATTATTATTATTATTTTATTATTTTTTATTATTGTTAGTTTTGTAATTTAATATCAATTATTATTATTATTGTTGGACTGCGTGCGGCCAGCAGTAACAGCCTGGTTGATCAGGCTCTGGTCCAACAGGAGGCCTGGTCACAGACCGGGCCGCGGGGGCGTTGACCCCTGGAATTCTCTCCAGGTAGACTCCAGGAATGAGGGACAGCAGAGGCATTGTTTATCCTCGCTAAGTTTCGCCCCGTGACGAACTTTATCATGGTGTGATGAAGGTCGACACTTGGGCGAGACGTTGCAAATCAAGATAATGTTCATCTGAACAGCAAGCAAGCAAGCAGGACAACAGGATATGAACCTTGAACGGGTGAACACCGTGTTCAATCTCTCACTCACCACCTCTTCCTGTACCTCGTTTCCTTCTCTCTCTCTCTCCCTCCCTCTCACTCCCTTTCAATCTCCCCCGTTTTTCATTCCTTTCCCCCCGCTTTTCTTTCTACTTTCTCTTTTCCTTTTGCTTACTCTGCTGTACCTTCTCTCTCTCTCTCTCTCTCTCTCTCTCTCTCTCTCTCTCTCTCTCTCTCTCTCTCTCCTTCCCTTTGCTTTGCTTCATCCGCCTCACTGTCACCACCACCCCCACAACCACCACAAAACCACCACACCACCACCACCAACTTCAGCATCACCCCCACCAACTTCAGCATCACCCCACCAACTTCAGCATCACCCCCACCAACTTCAGCATCACCCCCACACCACCACCATCCAGTTGAAGTAGCAGCCTGGGCCAGCCTCCCTCAGGCTAACACTCCCTATCTATACCCTCTCTCCCTCTATATACCCTCTCTCCCTCTATATACACCCTCTCTCCCTCTTTATATACCCTCTCTCCCTCTTTATATACCCTCTCTCCTCTTTATATACCCTCTCCTCTTATTACCTCTCTCCTCTTTATATACACTCTCTCCCTCTTTATATACCTCTCTCCCTCTTTATATACCCTCTCTCCTCTTTATATACCCTCTCTCCCTCTTTATATACCCTCTCTCCCTCTTTATATACCCTCTCTCCCTCTTTATATACCCTCTCTCCCTCTTTATATACCCTCTCCCTCTTTATATACCCTCTCTCCCTCTTTATATACCCTCTCTCCCTCTTTATATACCCTCTCTCCCTCTTTATATACCCTCTCTCCCTCTTTATATACCCTCTCTCCCTCTTTATATACCCTCTTCCCTATTTGAACCCTCTCTCCCTCCTTATACTCCTCTTTTATACCAGTTCTCCCTCATATCCACTCTTCCTCTCTCTATACTCTCTCCCTCCTATACTCTCTCCCTCCTATACTCTCTCCCTCCTTATACCCTCTCTACATCTCGCGTTTTAATTCCTTTAATATGATCCATTTTCCTTTTATCTACTCAATTACCTTTCCTCTTCCAAATCTCTTCTCTTACTCCTCTTTCGCCTCCTCCTCCATACTCTTATCTTTCTGTTTCCCATCTTTCTTGTATGGGGTTATAATCCTGAGTGTTGTGGGTAGGGCATGATGGTGCTAGTGTTAGTGCTTGTTCTAGTAGTCTTGCTAGTACTAATACTGGTGCTAGTTCTAGTACTGTTACTAGTGCTGGTGCTAATATTGGTACTAGTGCTGGTGTTAGTGCTGGTGCTAGTACTGGTACTGGTGCTAGTACTGTTACAAGTGCTAGTACTGGTAATAGTGCTGGTGCTAGTACTAGTGCTGGTGCTAGTTCTGGTATTAGGGCTAGTGCTGGTGCTAGTACTGGTGCTAGTACTGGTATTAGTGCTAGTACTAGTACAGGTACTAGTGCAGGTGCAAGTACTGGTACTACAGGTGCTAGTATTTGTACTAGTGTTGGCGCTAGTTCTGGTGCTAGTACTGGTATTAGTGCTGGTGCTAGTACTAGTGCTAGTACTGGTACTAGTGCAGGTGCTAGTACTAGTGCTTGTGGTGGTGTTTGTGCTAGTACTAGTGCTCCTCACCAGTGGCCTGGTACAGCCACTAAAAGTGTGGGGTTAGCATCCTGAGTGTTGTGGGGTGGAGCATGATGGTGCTAGCATTAGTGCTAGTACTAGTGCTCCTCACCAGTGGTCTGGTACAGCCACAAAAAGTGTGGGGTTAGCATCCTGAGTGTTGTGGGGTGGAGCATGATTGTGCTAGCATTAGTGCTCCTCACCAGTGGCCTGGTACAGCCACTAAAAGTGTGGGGTTAGCATCCTGAGTGTTGTGGGGTGGAGCATGATGGTGCTAGCATTAGTGCTAGTACTAGTGCTCCTCACCAGTGGTCTGGTACAGCCACAAAAAGTGTGGGGTTAGCATCCTGAGTGTTGTGGGGTGGAGCATGATGGGATCTCTGATGATTAGCTACCGCGTGCTCGTAATTCACCCACCAACCCACCAACACTGTTATTTACCTCTGATCGTAGACTGGTTCCTCTCCTAATAGGGACTGATCGGGCAAGAGCTGTCTCTCAGGTTGTTGGCTGCTGAGAGGGAGAGCTGACAGCAGGGTGATGGTGGCTGTCGGTTGTGACAGGCTGGTGTGTTTCTCTGGTTGGTGGTTACTGAGAGAGAGAGCTGACAGCAGGGTGATGGTGGCTGTCGGTTGTGACAGGCTGGTGTGTTTCTCTGGTTGGTGGTTACTGAGAGTTAGAGCTGACAGGAGAGTGATGCAGGCTGTCAGATGTGAAAGGCAGCTGTCTCTCAGACTGTTGGCTGCAGAGATGGAGTGCTGGGTTGACAGCTGTCAGATGACTGTCAGGTGGGTGTCAGATGAGAGGGATGGCGGGAGAGAAGGGAGGGAGGGTTAGGGTAGGGAGAGAGATGACATATAGGAAGTGTGATGATAGGAAGTGTAACGGTAGGGTGATAGTAAAAAGGGAGGGGATAGGGAGGAAGTGTGATAGGAAGGGTGACGGTAGTGAGAAAAGAAGGGAGTGAGGAAGGGAGAGGATAAGTGTAACTGACAGTAAAGTGAGAGAGGGTGTCAGGTGAGGGAGGCGGAGGGAGATTGATATAGACAGGTGAATGTGATGAGAGAAGCTCAGGCTGACAGATGGAGACAGCTAGACAGCCGTGTGAGAGGCTGCAACGGGATGGATGGATGGTACAGATGATGGATGCTGACAGGTCGTACAGAAGATGGTGAAGGAAGACAGGATAGCTAGCAGGCAGACAGACGCAGACATGAAGGCAAGTACATCAGACAAGCCAGACAGACAAGGGAAGCATGGAACAATTATTGTTCATGGGACAAACAATGAAACACAACACTGAGAGAAGGAATAGCTTGCCAAACAGAGTACGAATTGAACACAATACTTGAACGATACATTTAGAAGAGGATCAGTACGAGTATAAACTCTGTCAGTCTCTCCCTGCAACTGCAAGTACCTAATTAATTACACACACACGAACATATACACACGAACATACACACACGAACACACACACACGAACACACACACACACGAACACACACACACGAACACACACACACACGAACACACACACACACGAATACACACACACACGAACACACACACACATGAACATACACACATGAACATACACAGAGACAGGATGTTCCAGAGAGGGGACACAGAAACAGTTGAAGACTCAGATGAATCAAAGGGATGTTAGGAAGTATTTCTTCAGCCATAGAGTTGTCAGGAAGTGGAATAGTCTGGCAAGTGATATAGCGGAGGCAGGAACCATACATAGTTTTAAGACGAGATATGATAAAGCTCATGGAGCAGGGAGAGAGAGGACCCAGTAGCAGCCAGTGAAGAGGCGAGGCCAGGAGCTAAGTCTCGACCCCTGCAACCACAAATAGGTGAGTATACACAAACACACACACGAACACACACCCAGACACACAAACACACACACGAACACACACCCAGACACACAAACACACACACATACACACGAACACACACACACACACACACACACACGAACACACACACACACACACACACACACACACACACGAACACACAAGTAGGGTTCACCCAAAGGTGCAGGGAAGCCAAAACCAAGTGTGCCAGGGAATGGAAGAAGTATAGAAGGCAAAGGACCCAGGAGAATAAGGAGAGCAGTCGTAGAGCCAGAAATGAATATGCACATGTAAGAAGGGAAGCCCAAAGACAATACGAAAATGACATAGCAGCGAAAGCAAAATCTGACCCAAAGCTGTTGTACAGCCACATCAGGAGGAGAACAACAGTCAAGGATCAGGTGATCAGGCTGAGGAAGGAAGGAGGGGAGGTCACAAGAAATGACCACGAAGTGTGTGAGGAGCTCAACATGAGATTCAAAGAGGTGTTCACAGAGGAGATAGAAGGGCCTCCAGAAAGGTGGAGAGGTAGGGTACACCATCAGGTGCTGGACACGATACACACAACTGAGGAAGAAGTGAAGAGGCTACTAAGCGAGCTAGATACCTCAAAGGCGATGGGGCCGGACAACATTTCTCCATGGGTCCTGAGAGAGGGAGCAGAGGAGCTATGTGTACCCCTAACAACAATCTTCAACACGTCTATCGAAACAGGGCAACTACCAGAGGTATGGAAGACAGCAAATGTAGTTCCAATTTTTAAAAAAAGGAGACAGAAACGTAGCACTAAACTACAGACCAGTGTCACTGACATGTATAGTATGCAAGGTCATGGAGAAGATTATCAGGAGAAGAGTGGTGGAGCACCTAGAAAGGAATGAGCTTATCAACGACGGCCAACACGGTTTCAGGGACGGGAAATCCTGTGTCACAAACCTACTGGAGTTCTATGACAGGGTGACAGCAGTAAGACAAGAGAGAGAGGGTGGGTAGATTGCATATTCTTGGACTGTAAGAAGGCGTTTGACACAGTCCCACACAAGAGACTAGTGCAGAAGCTGGAGGACCAGGCAGGGATAACAGGGAAGGCACTACAATGGATCAGGGAATACCTGTCAGGAAGACAGCAGCGAGTCATGGTCCGTGGCGAGGTGTCAGAGTGGGCGCCGGTGACGAGTGGGGTTCCACAGGGGTCAGTCCTAGGACCGGTGCTGTTTCTGGTGTTTGTGAACGACATGACGGAAGGAATAGACTCGAAGTGTCCCTGTTTGCAGATGATGTGAAGTTGATGAGAAGAATTCAATCGGAAGAGGACCAGGCAGAACTACAAAGGGATCTGGATAGGCTGCAAGCCTGGTCCAGCAATTGGCTCCTGGAGTTCAACCCAACCAAGTGCAAAGTCATGAAGATTGGGGAAGGGCAAAGAAGACCGCAGACGGAGTACAGTCTAGGGGGCCAGAGACTACAAACTTCAATCAAGGAAAAAGATCTTGGGGTGAGTATAACACCAGGCACATCTCCTGAGGCGCACATCAACCAAATAACTGCTGCAGCATACGGGCGCCTAGCAAAGCTAAGAACAGCATTCCGACATCTTAATAAAGAATCGTTCAGGACCCTGTACACTGTGTACGTTAGGCCCATACTGGAGTATGCAGCACCAGTTTGGAACCCACATTTATCCAAGCACGTAAAGAAACTAGAGAAAGTGCAAAGGTTTGCAACAAGACTAGTCCCGGAGCTAAGGGGTATGTCCTACGAGGAGAGGTTAAGGGAAATCGACCTGACGACACTGGAGGACAGGAGAGATAGGGGGGACATAATAACGACATATAAAATACTGAGAGGAATTGACAAGGTTGACAGAGACAGAATGTTCCAAAGATGGGACACAGCAACAAGGGGACACAGTTGGAAGTTGAAGACTCAGATGAATCACAGGGATGTTAGGAAGTATTTCTTCAGTCACAGAGTAGTCGGGAAGTGGAATAGCTTGGGAAGCGATGTAGTGGAGGCAGGTTCCATACACAGCTTTAAGAAGAGGTATGATAAAGCTCATGGCGCAGGGAGAGTGACCCAGTAGCGGCCAGTGAAGAGGCGGGGCCAGGAGCTATGTATCGAACCCTGCAACCACAACTAGGTGAGTACAACTAGGTGAGTACACACACACAAACACACACGAACACACACACACACACACACACACACACACACACACACACACACACACACACACACACACGAACACACTAACACGAACACACTAACACGAACACACACACACACTAACACTAACACAACTAACATACACACACACGAACACACACGTGCACACATAACACACAC
>WNWK01004350.1:52500-107500 GCA_009830355.1 Cherax destructor | reverse complement strand
CACAACTACCACCACTTGTACCACTAAAACCACCACTACCACCATCACCACTACCACCACATCCACCAATATTACCACCACTACCACCATCACCACCACTACCACAATATCTTCCATTACCACGACATCCATTACTACCACCACCACAACCCCATCACAACCAACACCGTCACCACCACCACCACCATCACTACCACCACTACCATCACTACCACCACAACCCCATCACCACCACCGTCATCACAACCGTCGCCACTACCACCACCACCACCGTCATCACAACCGTCACCACCATCATCGTCACCACCACCATCATCGTCACCACCACCACCACCACCACCACTACCACCATCACCACCACCATCACCACCACCACTACCACAATCACCACCACTACCACAACATCTACCATTACCACCACATCCATCACTACCACAACCCCATCACCACCACCACAACCCCATCACCACCACAACCCCATCACCACCACCATCACTACCACCACAACCCCATCACCACCACCGTTACCACCACCACCATTACCACCACTACCACCACCACCATCACTACCACCAACAACACCACCACCACCACCGTCACCACCACCGTTACCACCACCACCATTACCACCACTACCACCACCACCATCACTACCACCAACACCACCACTACCACCAACACCACCACCACCACCACCACCACCGCCAACATACCCGGACACACCACAAAAACTACCCCGTAATTCAGACTTCAGACTCGCCGCTCCTGTCCGCCAGCCACAACTCTTGTTCCCCGTATCCGGACACAGCTAACCTAACCCTCTTATCCGAACACAACTAACCTAACCCTCTTATCCGAACACAACTAACCTGTCCCTCTTTTCCGGATATAGCTAATCCGATCCTCCTATCCGGACACAGCTACCCCTAATCCTCTTATCCGAACACTGTTTATTTCTCTTATCCAGACACTGCTAGCCTAATGCTCTTATCCAGACTTTATTAACCTAGCATTATTATACGTGCATTATCACAGTGTCTTATCACAGACACTACAACTGATAACACTATAACTGTTATCTTATCAGAAACACATTAACTGTTATCATTAACACTATAACTGTTATTTTATTATAAACACTAAAGCTCTGCTATCTTGTCATAAACACTGTAACTCATTTATCTTATAAACACTATAACTGCTATCATATCATAAACACTAACTGTTATCTCATCATAACACTATAACTCTACTATCTTGACACCATAACTTCTATCTTAACACTATAACTTCTATCTTAACACTATAACTCTACTATCTTAACACTATAACTCTACTATCTTAACACTATAACTCTACTATCTTAACACTATAACTCTACTATCTTAACACTATAACTCTACTATCTTAACACTATAACTCTGCTATCTTAACACTATAACTGCTATCTTAACACTATAACTCTGCTATCTTAACACTATAACTGCTATCTTAACACTATAACTGCTATCTTAGCACTATAACTGCTATTTTAACACTATATCTCTAATATCTTAACACTATATCTCTAATATCTTAACACTATAACTCTGCTATCTTAACACTATAACTGCTATCTTAACACTATAACTGCTATCTTAACACTATAACTCTGCTATCTTAACACTATAACTGCTATCTTAACACTATAACTGCTATCTTAGCACTATAACTGCTATCAACACTATAACTCTGCTGCTATCTTATAAACACTATAACTGTCTGAGCAAAACATAAAGTTGAGAGAAACATCAGATAAAGAAACATTGAACATCTTATCAGTATTAAATATTAATATCTCATTAGTGAAGTAATGTGATTAGTGAAGAAGAGGAATTATAATGGACGATGTTATCAGTGTATCCGGTTATATCTGATGGTGGTGGTAGTGGTGGTTGATGTGGTGGTGGTTGATGTGGTGGTGGTTGATGTGGTGGTGGTTGATGTAGTGGTGGTTGATGTAGTGGTGGTTGATGTAGTGGTGGTTGATGTGGTGGTGGTTGATATGGTGGTGGTTGATGTGGTGGTGGTTGATGTAGTGGTGGTTGATGTGGTGGTGGTTGATGTGGTGGTGGTTGATGTAGTGGTGATTGATGTGGTGGTTGATGTAGTGGTGGTTGATGTGGTGGTGATTGATATGGTGGTTGATGTAGTGGTTGGTTGATGTAGTGGTAGCTGATGTAGTGGTGGTTGATGTGGTATTGGTTGATGTGATGGTGGTTGATGTAGTGGTGGTTGATGTGTTGGTGGTTGATATGGTGGTTGATGTGGTGGTTGATGTAGTGGTGGTTGATGTAGTGGTAGTTGATGTGGTGGTTGATGTAAGTATGGTGGTTGCTGTAGTGGTGGAACAATACATCATAAACTACTACTACTACTACTATTACTACTACTACTATTATTACTACTACTACTACTATTATTACTACTATTCCTACTACTTGCATTACTATTTCTACTATACTACTATTACGACTTCTGTTACTACTACTACTGCTACTACTTCTACTACTACTGCCACTAATAATAAAAAAAATCAAATTCTACAGAAATATTCAATGACTTAAGAGTACATAGTATACACAGCATTTGTTTATAGCCTTTTATTTTGTATTGTCTACATACAGTATGAGACTGTAATTTGCGAAATGATTTCATTGTGTAATAGAGAACCTGTGACCCGTGTAATCCCTGTGCTGGCTCTCATAAGATCAACTGTGACCCGTGTAACCCCTGTGCTGGCTCTCATAAGATCAACTGTGACCCGTGTAATCCCTGTGCTGGCTCTCATAAGATCAACTGTGACCCGTGTAATCCCTGTGCTGGCTCTCATAAGATCAACTGTGACCCGTGTAACCCCTGTGATGGCTCTCATAAGATCAACTGTGACCCGTGTAACCCCTGTGCTGGCTTTCATTAGATCAACTGTGACCCGTGTAACCCCTGTGCTGGCTCTCACAAGATCAACTGTGACCCGTGTAACCCCTGTGCTGGCTCTCATAAGATCAACTGTGACCCGTGTAATCCCTGTGCTGGCTCTCATAAGATCAACTGTGACCCGTGTAACCCCTGTGCTGGCTCTCATAAGATCAACTGTGACCCGTGTAACCCCTGTGCTGGCTCTCACAAGATCAACTGTGACCCGTGTAACCCCTGTGCTGGCTCTCATAAGATCAACTGTGACCCGTGTAACCCCTGTGCTGGCTCTCAAGATCAACTGTGACCCGTGTAACCCCTGTGCTGGCTCTCACAAGATCAACTGTGACCCGTGTAACCCCTGTGCTGGCTCTCACAAGATCAACTGTGACCCGTGTAACCCCTGTGCTGGCTCTCACAAGATCAACTGAGACCCGTATAATCCCTGTGCTGCCTCTCACAAGATCAACTGTGACCCGTGTAATCCCTGTGCTGCCTCTCACAAGATCAACTGAGACCCGTATAATCCCTGTGCTGCCTCTCACAAGATCAACTGTGACCCGTATAATCCCTGTGCTGCCTCTCACAAGATCAACTGTGACCCGTGTAATCCCTGTGCTGCCTCTCACAAGATCAACTGTGACCCGTATAATCCCTGTGCTGCCTCTCACAAGATCAACTGAGACCCGTATAATCCCTGTGCTGCCTCTCACAAGATCAACTGTGACCCGTATAATCCCTGTGCTGCCTCTCACAAGATCAACTGTGACCCGTGTAATCCCTGTGCTGCCTCTCACAATATCAACTGAGACCCGTATAATCCCTGTGCTGCCTCTCACAAGATCAACTGAGGCTCGGTAATAAACTAGCCACTGTCGCCAACCCTCATGAAATTAATATAGGCTAGCTGAAGTACCTACTAGAACTTTGTTTATATGGTCGTAGGTCCCTGGGCTTGTTTATATGGTCGTAGGTCCCTGGGCTTGTTTATATGGTCGTAGGTCCCTGGACTTGTTGTTTATATGCTCGTAGGTCCCTGGACTTGTTGTTTATATGGTCGTAGGTCCCTGAACTTGTTGTTTATATGCTCGTAGGTCCCTGAACTTGTTGTTTATATGCTCGTAGGTCCCTGGACTTGTTTATATGCTCGTAGGTCCCTGGACTTGTTGTTTATATGGTCGTAGGTCCCTGGACTTGTTGTTTATATGGTCGTAGGTCCCTGGACTTGTTGTTTATATGGTCGTAGGTCCATGGACTTGTTTATATGCTCGTAGGTCCCTGGACTTGTTGTTTATATGCTCGTAGGTCCCTGAACTTGTTTATATGGTCGTAGGTCCCTGGACTTGTTTATATGCTCGTAGGTCCCTGAAATTGTTTATATGCTCGTAGTTCCCTGAACTTGTTTATATGCTCGTAGGTCCCTGGACTTGTTTATATGCTCGTAGGTCCCTGGACTTGTTTATATGCTCGTAGGTCCCTGGACTTGTTTATATGCTCGTAGGTCCCTGGACTTGTTTATATGCTCGTAGGTCCCTGGACTTGTTTATATGCTCGTAGGTCCCTGGTCTTGTTGTTTATAGGCTCGTAGGTCCCTGGTCTTGTTGTTTATATGCTCGTAGGTCCCTGGTCTTGTTGTTTATATGCTCGTAGGTCCCTGGTCTTGTTGTTTATATGCTCGTAGGTCCCTGGTCTTGTTGTTTATATGGTCGTAGGTCCCTGGGCTTGTTGTTTATATGCTCGTAGGTCCCTGGACTTGTTGTTTATATGGTCGTAGGTCCCTGGACTTGTTGTTTTTATGCTCGTAGGTCCCTGGTCTTGTTGTTTATATGGTCGTAGGTCCCTGGTCTTGTTGTTTATATGCTCGTAGGTCCCTGGACTTGTTTATATGCTCGTAGGTCCCTGGACTTGTTGTTTATATGCTCGTAGGTCCCTGGTCTTGTTGTTTATATGCTCGTAGGTCCCTGGACTTGTTTATATGCTCGTAGGTCCCTGGTCTTGTTTATATGGTCGTAGGTCCCTGGACTTGTTTATATGCTCGTAGGTCCCTGGATTTGTTTATGGTCGTAGGTCCCTGGACTTGTTTATATGGTCGTAGGTCCATGGACTTGTTTATATGGTCGTAGGTCCCTGGACTTGTTGTTTATATGCTCGTAGGTCCCTGGACTTGTTGTTTATATGCTCGTAGGTCCCTGGACTTGTTGTTTATATGGTCGTAGGTCCCTGGACTTGTTGATTATATGCTCGTAGGTCCCTGGTCTTGTTGTTTATATGGTCGTAGGTCCCTGGACTTGTTGTTTATATGGTCGTAGGTCCCTGGACTTGTTGTTTATATGGTCGTAGGTCCCTGGTCTTGTTGTTTATATGCTCGTAGGTCCCTGGTCTTGTTGTTTATATGCTCGTATGTCCCTGGACTTGTTGTTTATATGCTCGTAGGTCCCTGGACTTGTTGTTTATATGCTCGTAGGTCCCTGGACTTGTTGTTTATATGCTCGTAGGTCCCTGGACTTGTTGTTTATATGCTCGTAGGTCCCTGGTCTTGTTGTTTATATGCTCGTAGGTCCCTGGTCTTGTTGTTTATATGCTCGTAGGTCCCTGGTCTTGTTGTTTATATGGTCGTAGGTCCCTGGTCTTGTTTATATGGTCGTAGGTCCCTGGACTTGTTGTTTATATGCTCGTAGGTCCCTGGACTTGTTGTTTATATGCTCGTAGGTCCCTGGTCTTGTTGTTTATATGGTCGTAGGTCCCTGGACTTGTTGTTTATATGCTCGTAGGTCCCTGGACTTGTTGTTTATATGCTCGTAGGTCCCTGGTCTTGTTGTTTATATGCTCGTAGGTCCCTGGACTTGTTTATATGCTCGTAGGTCCCTGGACTTGTTGTTTATATGCTCGTAGGTCCCTGGACTTGTTGTTTATATGCTCGTAGGTCCCTGGTCTTGTTGTTTATATGGTCGTAGGTCCCTGGGCTTGTTTATATGGTCGTAGGTCCCTGGACTTGTTTATATGCTCGTAGGTCCGTGGACTTGTTTATATGGTCGTAGGTCCCTGGACTTGTTTATATGGTCGTAGGTCCATGGACTTGTTTATATGGTCGTAGGTCCCTGGACTTGTTGTTTATATGGTCGTAGGTCCCTGGACTTGTTTATATGGTCGTAGGTCCATGGTCTTGTTTATATTTACGTAGGATCTTATTTCTTATAAAATTATTATTATTATTATTATTATTATCATTATTATTATTATAATTATGAGACTAGAGGATCATGTTATCTAGCTCGTACTGTAACTTATTTTTTTAAAGCAGCAACATATGTAGAAGCAATATACTAGCTTCCTGGGGTGTTGTAACATCATACGTGTACTGTCTCTAATATACGGAGGTGTACACGTTTGTGTATTATGTATTCTATCATTAGTCATTCAACTGTATGAATCATCCAGTGAACTGACTGCAATGTTTTTTTCCTGGTGAACATTATAAGGAACCACATGGTGTCCTTGTTGAAACATTAAATTGGGTCTATTTCTTGTGTAAACTATTAGGAGGGGAAGGTTGGAGGCTCTTGTTCCTGGTCGAGATAGGGAAGGATAGGGGACTTCGTCCCTGGTCAAGATAGGGAAGACTAAGGGACCTTGTTTCTGGTGGAGATAGGGAAGGATAGGGGACTTCGTCCCTGGTCAAGATAGGGAAGACTAAGGGACCTTGTTTCTGGTCGAGATAGGGAAGGATAGGGGACTTCGTCCCTGGTCAAGATAGGGAAGACTAAGGGACCTTGTTTCTGGTCGAGATAGGGAACATCGCCCCTGATGTATATAGTTCATGGAGGATAGTGACTCAAGCGAAGAATGGGATTCTTCTGACAGTGATACTGGCGTCGGGAGTTTTCTTACTGTCACAACCCAGTAGTGATGTATCGGATATTCGAATCCACATCTGCGGAACATCCGCACAATTTCTTATATCCGTATCCGCGTCCGTATTTCACAGCAAACAGGTATCCGCATATACATCCGCATCCGAAATCCGCGGAACATCCGCACAATTTCTTGCATCCGCATTCGCATCCGTAAATAAGTAAGACATCCGTATAAACATCCGCATACCGGATATCTAAATTTTTCACATCCGATACATCCCTACAACCCAGCCTGGGACTTGGCCTCCATGTTGACCGCCTGGTCAACCAAGCTGTTGCTGCTGGCGTCCCGCTTGTCCATATATCCGTCACAACTGATTGATCTGACACTTGGCGGAGGTAGTAATCCAGTTTTCTCTTGAAATCGTGTAGTCTTATTTCAATATTGTTTTTGATCTCTGATAGCAGGTTGAATAGTCTTGGAACACACAAGTTAACACTGTGTTCTCTTATTGTGCCCGTGACTTACCTGCTTTTCAAAGGGTCTAGTTTATACTTCAGTATCTCTCACTCCAGTGCGTTATTGTAGTGGGTAGATTTGGGACTAGGCCCTCACCTATCTTCCCTGTATATATTATTAGGCATATCTTCACTCCGGAGAGTATTATATGTAGGTACTCTGAGGCATTCCCCATAGTTTATACGCTTTATTAGTTCAGTACAGTAAACGATGTTGATCGTTTTTAGCTCTGATATCTCCCCTGACTTAAATGAAGTCGATGGAGCACAAGTGATTTGAATAGCTTCGTCATTGGCATTATTTCTCGTGTTTTGAAAGTTCTCATTATCCAGCCTGTCGTTTTTCTTGCCTTTGCTGCTTTTGTCTTGTGTTGTACAAATGTGACATTATTAAATAAAAGATTTTTTACGTGTTCCTTTTGTTTTATGAGGTAATCGTCGTATGTTTTGTATGCAGAGTTCCTGTTGAGTCGTGAATAAACGGGTTAGAAAACCGTTTTGCCACCCAGTGGATTCTTTAGTCCAATGCAGAGAAAGGTGGAAGATGAGGAGAAGTTCAGTCCATCAATTTTGTCAAGATTAATGGACTGAACACATGGACTCCAGGCTGAGGGACTGATTGTCTCAAACTCCTCCTCGTCCTCCACCTTTCTCTGCACTGGACTGAAAAATCCATGTTTCCAGAATGAAGATACCCAAATGTCTCATTTATCATCTTTGAGTCGACTGATGCGACTTTGATGCTTACATTGGTGTCTTTCTCAAGGGATGGTTCAACTTTACTGTGGGGCTGAGAAATAATAAAGGTACCAAGACTCTACTTTGAGGTACTTAACTTTTTACTTTGCTAAGACTAATTTTTGCTTTATTTACAAACTACTATGCGTTACATTCGTTAGGAAACTAAAAAAGCCAATTTCCTAATTTTTCCTTTTACACCTAGTGACCTTGTTATGACACTCCATGATGGTGTTTAATACGTGTCTTAGCTCGCTTCCTGCACACCTTATCTGCGTACTAGTTTTCTGTCAGTGCTTCTTCAGTTCTGCCACAATGGTTTAGTAGTTGTGGGAGCGTACTCTTCTGTCCATGTTGTTTTTCCATAAAATTAGTAATTTGCCGTTTCACGAAGATTATTTTATAATGTGTTATGTATAGCCAGAGCTATACTGCATAGTTTGTGAAGAGGAGGTCTAGCTGCACATGTTAGTGCTAGAGGCCAGAACTATACTGCCTAGTTTGTGAAGAGGAGGTCTAGCTGCACATGTTAGTGCTAGAGGCCAGAACTATACTGCCTAGTTTGTGAAGAGGAGGTCTAGCTGCACATGTTAGTGCTAGAGGCCAGAACTATACTGCCTAGTTTGTGAAGAGGAGGTCTAGCTGCACATGTTAGTGCTAGAGGCCAGAACTATACTGCCTAGTTTGTGAAGAGGAGGTCTAGCTGCACATGTTAGTGCTAGAGGCCAGAACTATACTGCATAGTTTGTGAAGAGGAGGTCTAGCTGCACATGTTAGTGCTAGAGGCCAGAACTATACTGCCTAGTTTGTGAAGAGGAGGTCTAGCTGCACATGTTAGTGCTAGAGGCCAGAGCTATACTGCCTAGTTTGTGAAGAGGAGGTCTAGCTGCACATGTTAGTGCTAGAGGCCAGAGCTATACTGCCTAGTTTGTGAAGAGGAGGTCTAGCTGCACATGTTAGTGCTAGAGGCCAGAGCTATACTGCCTAGTTTGTGAAGAGGAGGTCTAGCTGCACATGTTAGTGCTAGAGGCCAGAACTATGCTGCCTAGTTTGTGAAGAGGAGGTCTAGCTGCACATGTTAGTGCTAGAGGCCAGAGCTATACTGCCTAGTTTGTGAAGAGGAGGTCTAGCTGCACATGTTAGTGCTAGAGGCCAGAGCTATAACTGCCTAGTTTGTGAAGAGGAGGTCTAGCTGCACATGTTAGTGCTAGAGGCCAGAGCTATAACTGCCTAGTTTGTGAAGAGGAGGTCTAGCTGCACATGTTAGTGCTAGAGGCCAGAGCTATAACTGCCTAGTTTGTGAAGAGGAGGTCTAGCTGCACATGTTAGTGCTAGAGGCCAGAGCTATAACTGCCTAGTTTGTGAAGAGGTCTAGCTGCACATGTTAGTGCTAGAGGCCAGAGCTATAACTGCCTAGTTTGTGAAGAGGAGGTCTAGCTGCACATGTTAGTGCTAGAGGCCAGAGCTATAACTGCCTAGTTTGTGAAGAGGAGGTCTAGCTGCACATGTTACAACTTCTGGTATTTCACCTCCATCCAAGCTCTTCTTCCAAGGTATACTGAGTACTCGTACTAGAGATATTTTACGCTTTTTTATTAATGTGTGATGGATCGGGGCTGCATGAGTGGGCTGTTTCCTTTTAAAAGTCTGGGAGATTTGTACGTACTTGTGTTTCTTTCGTCTCGTATAAATGAGTTTCTACTCTACGTATATCGGTAATCTCTCGACGGAGAGTATCTTCGTTGTGACGTGTGTTGTGACGTGTGTTGTGACGTGTGTTGTGACGTGTGTTGTGACGTGTTTTGACGTGTGTTGTGACGTGGTAGCAATTAAGAAACCATTTTTTTCTCGTTCCTTCTATAATTTATTCTACATTCTCTTTCAATATGTGATTTTCTTGTATACTTTCTCGGTGGATCATACTTTAAACAGACCCTGTGGGACTCCGTTTTCATTTATTTTAGTGACTAGTGTGGCTTGAAGGACCGTTGTCCAGGAGTGATGGATAGGTTGTGGAGGTGGGGGCGGGGTGGGGAGGGGAGAAGAAGGGAGTTAGAGAGAGAGAGATGCAAGACTGACCTCAGCATAACTTAAGCAACAAAGGAAAGTCATAAACTCTTCCTCTTCTTCTTATCTCATCCATTCTTTCCACATGTCCAGCATCACCACCATGCTCAACTCTGCCTACCTCTTCCACTCTTTACACACACACACACACACACATATATATATATATATATATATATATATATATATATATATATATATATATATATATATATATATATAGTTTACTTTGATAGTTAAACAAAGAACCATGCGAGTGTTTAACGTAACCCTTCTTGTAGAAATTTTGCATAACGTGTCATGTGATAGTTTAACGTAACTTTCCATGTGGTAGTTTAACATAACATTTCATGTGGGTGGGGGTAAACCTTGGCCTGGCTGGTCCAACATTCCCAACTGACCGAAACTTGGATGAAATTCCTTAGTGTGGTCCAAGCAATTTTGTCGTCTATCCTAAAGTCAGTTTTCTATCCTCTCTCTCTCTTCCTCTCTTCCAGTAAAATAAAATACATGATGGTATAAGTAGTAATGTTTTTGATTACAACAATTTGGTGCCTGTTTCACTGAAACATTTCATGTACTCAGCAGGATTCTTCGGTAGGGAAACGGAGGTGACTTAGAGACAAGAAAAGTAGTGGAGAGGTGGACATGAAGTGGCCAGTCCCTCAACCTTGAAGAACTCTTAGTTTTGAAACGCATTCCCTGAAATATTAAAGGAGGCACATAAAAACCACCAGCCTCTTTTATCATGACATCAGGTAAATAGAGGGATGCAACTCATCCCAGAGGCTGGAGTGAGTTGTAATATGCTGTCCATTCCACTCCTCACCTCCATGTTACACAACCAACATACATTGGTATTTAAATCATTAAAAACAAGAATTGCAATGTTAGTCCCGATATTGAATCAGTTTTACGTACAACACTTATAATCACTTGTAAAAGAGCGCCTGTGTGCACAGATACAATTATTTATTGTGCAAGTGTTCTGTGAAATGTATTTAAATTATTGGAATTATATAACACTGATATTAAACATGTTTACAAGACACAGCATGTGGTGTGTGGCATCTTATTCAGATGTTTCGTCCGCCACGAACGAAACGTCTTATCAGTAACATGCAATAAACCGCATGTGGTATTAACATATAATATTATCATAGGGTATTAACATATGACATTAACACGTGGTATTATGGTATTAACATGGGGTATTAACTTAGGGCATTAACATAGGGTATTATTAGCATAATACCAGTGTTATATAAACTCGTATCAATAGATTCAGTTTCCAATAATAGATTTATAATAATTTAGATTCCTAATAATTTAGATTTAGAAAGACTATAGTGAGTCACTGCTTTGTCACTGTATCTTTCCTTAGCTCAAGGGCTCTTGATCTGAGGAATTGAAGCTTCCTTCTACTTCCTGGGATCAGACTGAATTACCCACCATTCTTCAGGCGCTGTATAACCTCTACGGGTTTAGCGCACTTGCAGATATTTTATATATTTTTGAAGCATAACTACAAGAATAAAAGTAAATAATAGTGTAAATAATAGTTGTAAATAATAAGTGTAAATACTAGTAATAGTGTAAATAATAGTGTAAATACTAGTAATAGTGTAAATAATAGTAATAGTGTAAATAATAGTAATAGTGTAAATAATAGTGTAAATAATAGTGTAAATAATAGTGTAAATAATAGTGTAAATAATAGTGTAAATAATAGTGTAAATACTAGTGTAAATACTAGTGTAAATACTAGTAATAGTGTAAATACTAGTAATAGTGTAAATACTAGTAATAGTGTAAATACTAGTAATAGTGTAAATACTAGTAATAGTGTAAATACTAGTAATAGTGTAAATACTAGTAATAGTGTAAATACTAGTAATAGTGTAAATAATGGTGTTTAAATAATAGTGTGTAAATGAGAGGTATCTTATATGCAACAATAGTCAGAGTCCAGGTTTTTGTTCTTTTATGTAAGAACAAGAATTGTGACAAACCCGGAGGAAGAAAATATGAAAAATTAATATTTTCCTTCATTATTATTATTATTTATTATTATTATTATTTATTATTGTTATTATTATTATTATTATTATTGTTAGTAGTGGATCATACAAAGCTTATGGTATGGGAGAAAGGTTTGATCTGAGAAAGGGGAAGGTAGTTTCAGTTCCTTGGATCAAGAGCGCTTACAATCTACCATCTTCAAATTGACATTTTCTTCGTAGAACTCAGACCAAAGGATGCCAGGAGCCCCTTTCTTACCCTTTGTTGCTCCCTTGGCCTCTGTGACCCCCTTACCCCCTCACACACACAGGACAGAAACACATACACATTGTGGGTAGGACGTGCTTGGTAGCAGTGGTAATGTTACAGTGGGTCACTTGTTGTGGTTCTATGTGTGTGGTCTTTCTCCTCGAGGTCTGTAGCCTCTCTTCCCTCAAGTCTATACTCACTGTCCGGTCTTCTTTTCCTTCCCAAATTTTCATAACCTTTCATTTTCTGGGGTTGAGTTCGAGTAGCCACTTCTCTGACCAATCTCGCAGTTTGTCCAGTTCCATGTTTAGTTATGTTCTCATAGTCTTTCATTCTCACCAGTTTTACATCTGCAAACAGCAATGTATCTGACTATCTCTCTCTTCTGGCGTGCTATTCACATCAGAAACATTACTGGCCCTAATACCGATCCTTGCGAAGCTCCGCTTGTTACTTTACCACTCTGATATTTACTGTGGGACTAACATTCTTTGTGTCTCCTTCATACAAGGTATTCTTTGATGTACTGTGACAATTCACCATCATTTACATATACAGTGTATATGTATATATGTACACACATACTATATATATATATATATATATATATATATATATATATATATATATATATATATATATATATATATATATATATATGCTGTTGAGCTTCAAGGCCAGATAATTACATGTTGTCAAGACTTACTGCATTTTTCCTAGAGAGAAACTGGCCTTTAATAAATGTATATTATTTTGAGTGATAATATTCCACTGGTTTATGTTGAGCCTCTGAGATTTATGGCACTAGTTAATATTGATGTTATTATCTTACTATTTTTGATTCAGACATTACGTTTGTTTCGTTATTATTATTATAATTATTATTATTATTATTATTATTATTATTATTCTTGTTGTTCTATTTCTTGGTGATTATATTTTCTTTATTGTAACGTTTAGAGAGCATTTAAAATTTATTATGAAGATTCCTTTAATTATATTACAACGCCTAAACTGAGACTAATAATTAGTATTATTTAAATTATATTTGTTATCAACACAGTGTGTGTGTGTGTGTGTGTGGGGCATGAGTTAGCGCAGTGTAGCAAGCTTCAGCCTTACTGTTTTTTTTAGAATTAGGAGGCCTGGTGGGCCCTACAGATGAGCCACAAGCTGTATAGTTTCATCAGGAAGTGGGTATATGGCCTCCTCTCTCAGCCTGAAGCATCACAGTAAGAGTGTTGTGTGTAGATCGCTGAGTGTAGCCTGTGCACCTCGCTGAGTGTAGCCTGTGCACCTCGCTGAGTGTAGCCTGTGCACCTCGCTTCAGCCTGCTTGCAGGTATATCTGCCCCTCTCTGTGCAGCTTGTGCCATTCTACTCTACTATATAATTTGTTTTTTTTCTGTTTTGTTCTTTAAACTACTTCTAGTAACCAGGGTACCTGTTGGGACTACTGTGAATTTTTAGGTCCCACTTTTAACGTCTTTTTAATGTTATTTTTTTTTAACTGAACAGAATATTTAAACAAATGAATTTATTTTGCTTTATTTTTGGTTTGCTTGGGTTTTTAGTTTATTTTTTTTTAATAGAATTCATGCTGCTGTGAATATTTTTAGTGGAATAATAATAATTAATAATATTATTGTAATCTTTATTTCTACAAGTACATGTACATGGTATACAGACCTAGCTGACATCAATGACATACTACTATATAGAAAGCCCCCTTGTTATGCAGAGAATTTCGGGCAAATTAGGTCAATTTGGTCCCACGATGCGACCCACACTATTTTTCTGCTAGGTGAACATGGACAGTAGATGTCTTAAGAAAACACGTCTTAATGTTTCCACCCGTACCGAAGATCGACCCCCGGACCTCAGTGTGTGAGCTGAGTGCACTACCAATCGAGCTATAATCTTAAGGTGTTAGTGAGCTTGATATTTTGAACTCTAACTCCATTTTCTCCTGCTCCTCTTCCTACTCCTCATCTTCCTTCTCATTCTTCTTCCTCCTCCTGCTCTTTCTCCTGCCCCTGCCCCTGCCCTTTCCCCTGCCCCTGCCCCTCCTGGAGTTGGAGTGATGAGTTCAACAGTACAAGGAGAGGCAAAACAATCGTAATAGGACGTATGTCAAGTATTGCATAGTGTTTGTTCAGTATTTATGTTGTAAGCCCTGGGTAATTTAACTTCTTACCTGGACCACCACTAATATTTGTCTGAGTCTACCCTGTATTATACTGACTGAGGTATGTATCCTTGTTGCTGCTGGTAGTGCTGGTGGTTGTGGTGCTGCTGGTAGTGCTGGTGGTTGTGGTGCTGCTGGTAGTGATGGGGGTTGTGGTGCTGCTGGTAGTGCTGGTGCTGATAGTGCTGGTGGTCGTGGTGCTGCTGGCAATGATGCTGGTGCTAATGGGTGGTGGTGCTGGTTGTAGTAATGGGAGTAGTAATGGTGGTTGGAGTGCCCATGTGGTTGATGCTGCTGGTAGTGATGGTGGTGATAATGTTGGTGGTGCTGCTGGTGGTGCTACTGGTGGTGCTAGTGCTGCTTCGTTCATAAAAGATCAGCTGTTTTAATTGCCGTTTACCGTCACTTCGTTATAAATTTATTAAAGACGGAACATATTCTTCACTAGCATGATGGCGACCTTGAGGGGACTAGAACTAGAGCACGACATAGCCATGCTGTGGATTTCGTCCGTAAGGGGCCCTCGCTATCATTCCTATGGTGTATAGATTATTATCATGAGGTAGCGCCAAACCCTAGGGCTTATTCAGCGCCTGTGTGGGGGGAGGGAATGGAAGGTATTCAGCAGAGATCCAATTCCCTAGATCAAGATCCCCTCACCAGCATCAAGGAACCTCCCTTGAGGGGTATGGTGGATATAAATGTAACTAGTTGGAAGAATCCTGTTAGGCCGGTGTGGTCCAGTGGTTAACACACTGTCCTGACAGTCTTAACATTCACCTGCCATGGGTTCGATCCCCACCCGTTCTGTGATTTAAACATGATTTTCAAGTTGTTGGTTATTTGTGAATGGTTCCAGTCATTGTATTGTGCCTTTTATTCTTGAGGATTATAACACATGTACAACAGTTGGGTGTCTATTGTTGACACGTTTAGCCCACACAGTAGACTTCTTCAGTCAAATACTGAGTCAGCAAGTGTAGTAGTGAAATGAAGATGATGTAATCAGTCCATCAACCTGGATAAGATTTGAGCTTCATGGAGCTGAACTCTTCTCCAGGCTGAGGGACTGACCACCTTGTTCCAGACCAGTGGTGCTGAACTCTTCTCCAGGCTGAGGGACTGACCACCTTGTTCCAGACCATGGTGCTGAACTCTTCTCCAGGCTGAGGGACTGACCACCTTGTTCCAGACCATGGAGCTGAACTCTTCTCCAGGCTGAGGGACTGACCACCTTGTTCCAGACCATGGTGCTGAACTCTTCTCCAGGCTGAGGGACTGACCACCTTGTTCCAGACCATGGTGCTGAACTCTTCTCCAGGCTGAGGGACTGACCACCTTGTTCCAGACCATGGTGCTGAACTCTTCTCCAGGCTGAGGGACTGACCACCTTGTTCCAGACCATGGGCTGAACTCTTCTCCAGGCTGAGGGACTGACCACCTTGTTCCAGACCATGGAAGCTGAACTCTTCTCCAGGCTGAGGGACTGACCACCTTGTTCCAGACCAGGGAGCTGAACTCTTCTCCAGGCTGAGGGACTGACCACCTTGTTCCAGACCATGGAGCTGAACTCTTCTCCAGGCTGAGGGACTGACCACCTTGTTCCAGACCATGAAGCTGAACTCTTCTCCAGGCTGAGGGACTGACCACCTTGTTCCAGACCATGGTGCTGAACTCTTCTCCAGGCTGAGGGACTGACCACCTTGTTCCAGACCATGGAGCTGAACTCTCTCCAGGCTGAGGGACTGACCACCTTGTTCCAGACCATGGGCTGAACTCTTCTCCAGGCTGAGGGACTGACCACCTTGTTCCAGACCATGGTGCTGAACTCTTCTCCAGGCTGAGGACTGACCACCTTGTTCCAGACCATGGTGCTGAACTCTTCTCCAGGCTGAGGGACTGACCACCTTGTTCCAGACCATGGTGCTAACTCTTCTCCAGGCTGAGGGACTGACCACCTTGTTCCAGACCATGGAGCTGAACTCTTCTCCAGGCTGAGGGACTGACCACCTTGTTCCAGACCATGGAGCTGAACTCTTCTCCAGGCTGAGGGACTGACCACCTTGTCCAGACAGGGCGACTCAGGCGGACTGACCACTTGTAGACAGGAATTTTCCAGCGGATACATGACATGGGCTGAACTTTCAGGCTGAGGACCCACCTTGTTCGCCATGGGCGAACCTTCTCGGCTGGGACTGACCACCCCAACCGTCTGAACTTTTCAGGTGAGGATGCCACCTTGTTCCACTGGTAACCTTCCAGTGAGTGACACTTGTCCAACAGTGACTTCTCAGGCAGACTGACCACTTGTTAGACATGATGAATCTCTCAGCTGGGGAGACTTGAGCATGGCTGAACTCTTCTCAGGCTGAGGGACTGACCACCTTGTTCAGACCATGGGCTGACTCTTCTCCAGGCTGAGGACTGACCACCTTGTTCCAGACCATGGGCTGAACTTTCTCAGGCTGGGACTGACCACCTTGTTCCAGACCATGGCTGAACCTTCTCAGGCTGAGGACTGACCACCTTGTTCCAGACCATGGGCTGAACTCTTCTCCAGGCTGAGGACTGACCACCTTGTTCCAGACCATGGGCTGAACTTTCTCCAGGCTGAGGGACTGACACTTGTTCCAGACCATGGGCTGAACTCTTCCAGGCTGGGGACTGACCACCTTGTTCAGACCATGGGCTGACTCTCTCAGGCTGAGGACTGACCACCTTGTTCCAGACCATGGGCTGAACTCTTCTCAGGCTGAGGACTGACCACCTTGTTCCAGACCATGGAGCTGAACTCTTCTCAGGCTGAGGGACTGACCACCTTGTTCCAGACCATGGGCTGAACTCTTCTCCAGGCTGGGGACTGACCACCTTGTTCCAGACCATGGGCTGAACTCTTCTCCAGGCTGGACTGACCACCTTGTTCCAGACCATGGGCTGAACTCTCCAGGCTGAGGACTGACCACCTTGTTCAGACCATGGAGCTGAACTCTTCTCAGGCTGAGGGACTGACCACCTTGTTCCAGACCATGGGCTGAACTTTCTCAGGCTGAGGACTGACCACCTGTTCCAGACCATGGGCTGAACTCTTCTCCAGGCTGAGGGACTGACCACCTTGTTCCAGACCATGGGCTGAACTCTTCTCAGGCTGAGGACTGACCACCTGTCGCTGTCTTCAGGCTGAGGGACGCCACTTGTTCAGACCATGGGCTGAACTCTCTCAGGCTGAGGACTACCACCTTGTTCAGCCATGGTGAACTCTCAGGCTGAGACTACCACCTTGTTCCAATGGGCTGAACTCTTCCAGGCTGAGGGACTGACCACCTTTCCAGACCATGGGCGAACTTCCCAGGCTGAGACTGACCACCTTGTTCCAGACATGGGCTGAACCTCTCAGGCTGAGGACTGACCACCTGTTCCAGACCATGGGTGAATTTTAGGCTGAGGACTGACCCTCGGACCTGGAACTCTTCTCCAGGCTGAGGGACTGACCACCTTGTTCCAGACCATGAGCTGAACTCTTCTCCAGGCTGAGGGACTGACCACCTTGTTCCAGACATGGTGCTGAACTCTTCTCCAGGCTGAGGACTGACCACCTTGTTCCAGACCATGGAGCTGAACTCTCTCCAGGCTGAGGGACTGACCACCTTGTTCCAGACCATGGAGCTGAACTCTTCTCCAGGCTGAGGGACTGACCACCTTGTTCCAGACTATGGTGCTGAACTCTTCTCCAGGCTGAGGGACTGACCACCTTGTTCCAGACCATGGTGCTGAACTCTTCTCCAGGCTGAGGGACTGACCACCTTGTTCCAGACCATGGAGCTGAACTCTTCTCCAGGCTGAGGGACTGACCACCTTGTTCCAGACTATGGTGCTGAACTCTTCTCCAGGCTGAGGGACTGACCACCTTGTTCCAGACCATGGTGCTGAACTCTTATCCAGGCTGAGGGCTAACACCTTTCCAGACCATGGAGCTGAACTCTTCTCAGGCTGAGGGACTGACCACCTTGTTCCAGGACCATGGGACTGAACTCTTCTCCAGACTGAGGGACTGACCACCTTGTTCCAGACCATGGTGCTGAACTCTTCTCCAGGCTGAGGGACTGACCACCTTGTTCCAGACCATGGAGCTGAACTCTTCTCCAGACTGAGGGATTGACCACCTTGTTCCAGACCATGGGCTGAACTCTTCTCCAGGCTGGGGACTGACCACCTTGTTCCAGACCATGGAGCTGAACTCTTCTCCAGGCTGAGGGACTGACCACCTTGTTCCAGACCATGGAGCTGAACTCTTCTCCAGGCTGAGGGACTGACCACCTTGTTCCAGACCATGGAGCTGAACTCTTCTCCAGGCTGAGGGACTGACCACCTTGTTCCAGACCATGGTGCTGAACTCTTCTCCAGGCTGAGGGACTGACCACCTTGTTCCAGACCATGGAGCTGAACTCTTCTCCAGGCTGAGGGACTGACCACCTTGTTCCAGACCATGGAGCTGAACTCTTCTCCAGACTGAGGGACTGACCACCTTGTTCCAGACCATGGTGCTGAACTCTTCTCCAGGCTGGGGGACTGACCACCTCAAACACTATTTCTGCAAGGTTGATGGACTGATTACATCACCTTTTTCACCAATAAACCAGGTTCGCTCAGTATTTGACTGAAGAAGTCTACTGTGTAGGCTAAACGTGTCAAGAATAGACACCCAACTGTTGCACATGTCTTAATCATGGGTAATTTATACCATTTTCAACATGCCTTTTATTCTTGATAATAATAACAAAACTGTATCATTACATCATGTGTATCATACATAATAATTGGTAGTTAATGTGTTGTTGTTCCTCCCTCAGGTAAGTGTCACACCCGCCGCCTTAACTTAGACGCTAACACTTCAAGTTATCGTTGAAGTCCTTCCGCTTCTTCAAGGTAAGTGAAGAAATAGTGTTATGGTATGACAGTACAGTGGTACCCCGGATTTCGTACAGCTCCCAATTCGAACAATTATGTAAGTGTATTTTTGTAAGTGTATTTTTTGGGGTCGGAAACGGACTGATCTAGTTTACATTCGTCCTTATGGGAACAAATTCGTTCGGTAACGGCGCTCAACCAGCCTTCTGGAACGAATTATTGACGAAATCCGGGGTACCACTGTATAATGTATTACTGGTGGTATACGACACCGACAAGTGGTGCAATAAGAGACGTCTTCAACACTTCGTTACACTGCCGCAACGTTTCGCCCGACGAGGTAGTCTTGTGGTACAAGGAAAGTAATACATCTTCAGTGTGAGAGTATTAAACGTGAGTTGGGTGAGAAGTAATTAAGGTAAACTCAATACACAGCTTTAAGAACTGGAATGATAAGGCCTGAAGAGGACAGAAATCGGTGCTGTCCATCAAAGTAGGCTAAGGGCCAGGAGCTGAGTCTAGACTTCCCAATCACTACCCCCGCAAACACATTGCTCGGTCAGTACACACACACACACACGGGGCCAGGGGCTATGACTCGACCTCTACAATTACAAGTAGGTGAGTACACACACGCGCGCGCGCGCGCAAACCTAAGAATAGCGTTCCGATACCTTAGTTAGGAATCGTTCAAAAGACTGTACACCATATGTCAGGTCCATATTGGAGTATGCAGCACCAGTTTGGAACCCACACCTGGTCAAACACGTCAAGAAACTAGAGAAAGTGCAAAGTTTTGCAACAAGACTAGTCCCGGTGCTAAGGGGATTGTAGTGGAGGCAGGAACCATACATAGTTTTAAGACGAGGTATGATAAAGCTCATGGAGCAGGGAGAGACATGACCTAGTAGCGATCAGTGAAGAGGCGGGGCCAGGAGCTATGAATCGACCCTTGCAACCACGCACGGAGGGCCCGGGTTCTATTCCCGACGGGGCGGAAACATTTCGAAGTGTTTCCTTCACACACACCTCACACACACATACAACAGGCCTAGTGTCTAATCGACGTGTGCCTAGGACAAAATGGTAACTAACACACACACACACACACGCTTTGCAACAGGCGTCATTATGCACACTGTTAGGTGTGTGTGAGAGCGCACGCGTGTGCGTGTGGCTGTGTTCTCGGTGTGTACGTTGTAAACTTGTCGGTGTGTCAGGTTGTATAAGAGTAAGGAAGGTGAGGGAGAGTTTGAAGGCGTGCTGGAGAGAACGTCCATCACTGCCACCAGGTCAGACAAGGACACACCCCATGCTCCACCGATAATTTTGCATGGTGTAGTTGAGCTACGGGGTGGAGGGTGGATAGGAGGGAAGGATGGAGGACGGGAGGGAGGGACGGAAGGAGGGAGGGAGACCAGATATATGAAGAAGACCACTTGCTGTGTTCCCTCTTCTCAATGCTAGTGCTCCCTGGCTCTTTATCTCTCTCTCTCTCTCTCTCTTTCTCTCTCTCTCTCATTTTAACAGCATGAGTGAAATTCCCTTCCGAATAAGGAATTGAAATTAAAATTGTCTGTTGATTTTTGATTGAACATTAAATATAATTGCAATAAATATCAAGCTGCCTGCCACCTCTCTCAAACCTAAGATTTATTACCACTAACAATTAACATCACTACTTCACATACTTCAATAATTTAAACCTCATATAATAACAATAATAATAATAGCACAAGAACGTATACACTGAGAGGTGTGTTATATATATATATATATATATATATATATATATATATATATATATATATATATATATATATGTGTGTGTGTGTGTCGTGCCGAATAGGTAAAACTTGCAATTTTGGCTTAATAGCAACGCTCTTCTTGCCATATAAGACAAGCGAAAATTTGTGTATGCAATAATTTCGCAAAAATCATTCTGAACCTAACGAAAAAAATATATTTCATTGTGTTTGTTTATTATTAAATTATTGTAAACTTATCTAAAATATATTTAGTTGGATTAGGCTAAATTAAATTGCGCTTGTTATAATAATAAGGTTAATTTTTACATTAACATAAATGAAAAAAAAATATATATTGTAAGAGGAAATTTTAGAAACTACTTAATTTTAAATAAGTTCTTGCTAATTGACCAATTTTACCTATTCGGCACGACATATAAATTATATATATATATATATATATATATATATATATATATATATATATATATGATGAATAGGTAACATGAAGCCGTAATGACCCTCGTGTAGTTAATAGGCTTTAAAACCCTATTAACCTACCAACCAACAAGAACATTAGGAAGAAATATAACAACAAAAGCAATAAAACATAATAAAAGCAGTAATAAATCTGTGTAATTCCGTCATAGATCTGAAAAAAAGGTAAGTGGTAAGCAATATGACCTTTTTAACGTAAAGGTGCGTTCGTTTTAACCGAGTGGTGTGGGTCGCACCCTGGGGGAGAAGATTAAAGGATCCCCCAGTGGAAGTAAACCAGTGTCATAGCAGTGCTCTTTTTAGGGGGTTATACTGGGTTAATTAACCTCTGTGTTAATAATTGGAATAAAGTGTCCGCAGCTGGTGGGAGTGGTGTGAGTCCACAGGTGGTTCTTCAGTGGCACTTTAAGCAGGTGTATTTGTTCCTGGTTTACTTACAGTGGGACTGAGTCAACCAATTGATAAACCCCACTGTGCCTGATGCCTCGTTAAAAAAAAAAAAGTTACATTCCTCTCTACTTGTATATGACCATATTATTATTATTAATTTCTTGGGTTCTACCACTTGTGTGTCCCTTTCTCTATGTGTCCCTCTTCCTTCTTCGGACTTTGGGACTCTCTCCCGTGTGTTCCTCCTACCTTCTTCAGTGTTCCCACTTCCTCCTACACTAGCATGGCTTTATTCTTGATGTTCTTTGTCACCTTCCACTGGTGCGATTACTTTCTTGAGTGTGTGGAGGCAAGGTGACCTCTGGCTCTTGTTCCGAGTGTGTGGAGGCAAGGTGACCTCTGGCTCTTGTTCCAGTCTGAACAGATTGGTTCAGAAAGACATGTCAGCAAACACCAGCACATATTTATTAGGAAACGTTTCGCTCCTGGGAACAGAAACGTTTTCTAATACTTGTCTTTCTAAATCAGTGAAATACCGTGTGTGTGTGTACGTACTCACCTAGTGGTACTCGCCTGGTTATACTCACCTGGTTGTACTCACCTAGTGGTACTCGCCTAGTGGTACTCACCTGGTTGTACTCACCAAGTGGTACTCGCCTAGTGGTACTCACCTGGTTGTACTCACCAAGTGGTACTCGCCTGGTTATACTCACCTGGTTGTACTCACCTAGTGGTACTCACCTGGTTATACTCACCTGGTTGTACTCACCTAGTGGTACTCACCTGGTTTTACTCGCCTAGTGGTACTCACCTAGTGGTACTCACCTGGTTTTACTCGCCTAGTGGTACTCACCTGGTTGTACTCACCTGGTTGTACTCACCTAGTTGTACTCACCTGGTTATACTCCCCTAGTGGTACTCACCTGATTGTACTCACCTGGTTGTACTCACCTAGTGGTACTCACCTAGTGGTACTCACCTGGTTGTACTCACCTAGTGGTACTCACCTAGTGGTATTCACCTAGTTGTACTCACCTGGTTGTACTCGCCTAGTGGTACTCACCTAGTGGTATTCACTTAGTGGTACTCACCTAGTGGTACTCGCCTGGTTGTACTCACCTAGTGGTACTCACCTAGTGGTACTCACCTAGTGGTACTCACCTAGTGGTACTCACCTAGTGGTACTCACCTAGTGATACTCACCTGGTTGTACTCACCTGGTTGTACTCACCTAGTGGTACTCACCTAGTGGTACTCACCTAGTGGTACTCACCTAGTGGTACTCACCTAGTGGTACTCACCTAGTGGTACTCACCTAGTGGTACTCACCTAGTGGTACTCACCTAGTGGTACTCACCTAGTGGTACTCACCTAGTGATACTCACCTAGTGGTACTCACCTAGTGATACTCACCTAGTGATACTCACCTAGTGGTACTCGCCTAGTGGTACTCACCTAGTGATACTCACCTAGTGGTACTCACCTGGTTGTACTCACCTAGTGGTACTCACCTGGTTGTACTCACCTAGTGGTACTCACCTAGTGGTACTCGCCTAGTGGTACTCACCTGGTTGTACTCACCTAGTGGTACTCACCTAGTGGTACTCACCTAGTGGTACTCGCCTGGTTGTACTCACCTAGTGGTACTCAAATGGTTGTACTCACCTAGTTGTACTCACCTAGTGGTACTCACCTGGTTGTACTCTCCTAGTGGTACTCACCTAGTGGTACTCACCTGGTTGTACTCACCTAGTGGTACTCACCTAGTTGTACTCACCTGGTTGTACTCACTAGTTGTACTCACCTGATTGTACTCACCTAGTGGTACTCACCTAGTGGTACTCACCTGGTTGTACTCACCTAGTGGTACTCACCTAGTGGTACTCACCTAGTTGTACTCACCTGGTTGTACTCACCTAGTGGTACTCACCTAGTTATATTCGTGCTTTCTTTAAAGTTAAAATTAAATTTCGTCTGGCAGGTCATTTATGTATATTAGGAAGAGCAGAGATCCAACACTGAGCCTTGTAATGATGCACACATCAATGTGTGTGTGTGTACACTCATCTATTTGTGGTTGCAGGGGTCGATTCACAGCTCCTGGCCCCGCCTCTTCGCTCGTCGCTACTAGGTCCACTTTGTCCTGCTTCATGAGCTTAATCGTACCTTTTCTGTGTGTGTGTGTGTGTGTGTGTGTGCGTGCGTGCGTGCGCTGCGAGAGCGTCTTGTTTTTCCAGCAGGTGTTCCGGAGTAAATCACAATGAATCATTATCACCCAGGCAAAGCTTACCTTCGTGAGTATATATTTAAATTCATTATAATGTATTCATGCGAGAGAGACCGGCGGTGGCGGGGTACAATGTGGCGTTGATGGACGGTATGGTGTGATACCCAGCAGGTATTGACCAGGGGGTGGTTGATTGCTTGTTGCTGATACCAGGGCGGGGTGGTTGCTGATACCAGGGAGAGAGGGGGTTGCTGATACCAGGGAGAGAGAGAGGGAATTGTTGCTGATACCATGGAGAGAGGGGTTGCTGATACCAGGGAGAGAGAGGGGGGGTTGCTGATACCAGGGAGAGAGAGGGGGGTTGCTGATACCAGGGAGAGAGAGGGGGGTTGCTGATACCAGGGAGAGAGAGGGGGGGAATTGTTGCTGATACCATGGAGAGAGAGAGGGGGGTTGTTGATACCAGGGAGAGAGAGAGGGGGAGGGGGAGGGTTGTTGCTTATACCTGGGAGAGAGAGAGAGAGAGAGGGGATTGCTGATACTAGGGAGAGAGGAGGAGACTGTTCATACCACTGAGAGTGTGGTTGATTGGTTGCTGCTGATAAGACGGTACCCTACGATACCCCACCACACAATACACAGCCCCACACTACGTAAGAAGCCAATATCTGGCCACAAGTCAGAGCACCAACAATAGAAACAACAGCAACATCAACAACAGCAACATTAGCAACAGCAGCAGCAGCAGCGTGGTGCCCTGGTGGTTACGCCCCACTGACCACTCAGGTGAGTCCCATCAGGTAACAGACAGGTTAAGTTGAGTGTTGCCAGCCAGGGAGCAACACGCCCTGATTTACCAGTACCAGTGCATCACTCTGCTTGCTTACTCAAGCGTCCTCTTCTCATATATATATATATATATATATATATATATATATATATATATATATATATATATATATATATATATATTACTTGATAAGTTGACTAATACGTTTCTTTTTCAACGTTGTCAGTATTTTGTGCATTTAAATATTAGTGATTTGAGCAATTTAATGGAGTGGGGAAGGTGGTTTGTCAGGGTAATAATGGTTAGTTTGTTTGTGAGACTAACAACCTTCTAACTAATGTTAGTTATCTGGTTTGTGTGACCACTTAACCCGTGGTAGTTAATTTGTTAGATCACCTAACAGACTCTCACAGTAATGGTAGTTACCTCCTGACATCACCTCAGAACCTCATTAATAATGGTAGTTACTTTATAACATCTCAGAACCTTCCCAGTAATGGTAGTTACCTCGTAACATCTCAGAACCTTCCCAGTAATGGTAGTTATCTTATAACAACTCAGAACCTTCCCAGTAATGGTAGTTACCTCGTAACATCTCAGAACCTTCCCAGTAATGGTAGTTACCTTATAACATCTCAGAACTCTGCCACGTAATGGTAGTTACCTTGTAACATCAGACTGCCAGAATGGTAGTTACCGTAGCACCTGCCAGTAATGGTAGTTACCTTGTAACATCTTAGAACCTTCCCAGTAATGGTAGTTACCTCGTAACATCTCAGAACCCTGCCAGTAATGGTAGTTACCTCAGAACCTTCCCAGTAATGGTAGTTACCTTATAACATCTCAGAACCCTGCCAGTAATGGTAGTTACCTTGTAACATCTCAGAACCTTCCCAGTAATGGTAGTTACCTTATAACATCTCAGAACCTTCCCAGTAATGGTAGTTACCTTATAACATCTCAGAACCCTGCCAGTAATGGTAGTTACCTTGTAACATCTTAGTACCCTGCCAGTAATGGTAGTTACCTTGTAACATCTCAGAACCTTCCCAGTAATGGTAGTTACCTTATAACATCTCAGAACCCTCCCAGTAATGGTAGTTACCTTGTAACATCTCAGAACCCTGCCAGTAATGGTAGTTACCTTATAACATCTCAGAACCTTCCCAGTAATGGTAGTTACCTTATAACATCTCAGAACCCTCCCAGTAATGGTAGTTACCTTGTAACATCTTAGTACCCTGCCAGTAATGGTAGTTACCTTGTAACATCTTAGTACCCTGCCAGTAATGGTAGTTACCTTATAACATCTCAGAACCCTGCCAGTAATGGTAGTTACCTTGTAACATCTCAGAACCCTGCCAGTAATGGTAGTTACCTTATAACATCTCAGAACCTTCCCAGTAATGGTAGTTACCTCGTTACATCTCAGAACCTTCCCAGTAATGGTAGTTACCTCGTTACATCTCAGAACCTTCCCAGTAATGGTAGTTACCTCGTTACATCTCAGAACCCTGCCAGTAATGGTAGTTACCTTATAACATCTCAGAACCTTCCCAGTAATGGTAGTTACCTTATAACATCTCAGAACCTTCCCAGTAATGGTAGTTACTTTATAACATCTCAGAACCTTCCCAGTAATGGTAGTTACCTTATAACATCTCAGAGCCTTCCCAGTAATGGTAGTTACCTCGTTACATCTCAGAACCTTCCCAGTAATGGTAGTTACCTCGTTACATCTCAGAACCCTGCCAGTAATGGTAGTTACCTTATAACATCTCAGAACCCTCCCAGTAATGGTAGTTACCTTATAACATCTCAGAACCCTGCCAGTAATGGTAGTTACCTTGTAACATCTCAGAACCCTGCCAGTAATGGTAGTTACCTTATAACATCTCAGAACCCTGCCAGTAATGGTAGTTACCTTGTAACATCTCAGAACCCTGCCAGTAATGGTAGTTACCTTGTAACATCTCAGAACCTTCCCAGTAATGGTAGTTACCTTGTAACATCTCAGAACCCTGCCAGTAATGGTAGTTACCTTGTAACATCTCAGAACCTTCCCAGTAATGGTAGTTACCTGGTAACATCACCTAACAACGTACACTTCAATAACAACCAGGTTTTAAGCTCGCCTAACAACGTTAAGATTAACGATAGTTAGCTGTGATATCAATGGTTAGTTGGGTAGTTTATGAGTCTAACGACCTGTTAGGAAGTTACAAGTCCATAAATCCTCTTCCCTTAGGAGACTCTCCTTGCCCTCCCAATACCACTAATAAATAAAGTTATTGATAATAATACTAATGAGTGTAATAAATAAAGAGAAGGAACATGGGTGTCGGAAACAGTAATAAATAATATTGACATGGAAGAAGGTAATAATGTAATAATAGTATTGAAGGGAATAATAAAGTAATAGCATGGAAGGGAGGTAATAATAACATTGAAGGGTGTAATAAATAGCATGGAAGGGAGGTAATAATAGCATTGAAGGGAGTAATAAAGTAATAGCATGGGAGGCAATAATAACATTGAAGGAAGTAATAAAGTAATAGCATGGAAGGAAGGTAATAATAGCATTGAAGGGTGTAATAAAGTAATAGCATGGAAGGCAATAATAGCATTGAAGGGTGTAATAAAGTAATAGCATGGAAGGCAATAATAGCATTGAAGGGAGTAATAAAGTAATAGCATGGAAGGGAGGTAAAAATGATAATGGCATAGAAGGGAGGTAATAAAGTAATAGCACGGAAGGAAGGTAATAAAGTAATGATAATGACACGGAAGAGTGGTAATAAATTAATGATAATGGGATGGAAGGGAGGTAATAAAGTAATAATGGTATGGGAGGCAATAAAATAATGACTAATAAGCTAATAATGTCATGTAGCATTAATAATGACCTGGAAGAGAGTAGTAAAGTCATGAAACTGGCATGAAAGGAAGGTGATAATGTCACGAAAGGGATTAATAAAGTAATAAGAGCACAAGATAATAAAGCAATGGCATGAATGGAAATAATAATGATAAGGACGTACAATTGAGTAATAAAATAATTATATGTTCGGTAGCAATAAAGTAATTATATGTTTGGTAATACTAAAGTAATGATTACATGTAAGGGAGTAATAATAGCATGTAAGGGAGTAATAAAGGAACATGTAATGTCATGGAAGGGAGTAGTAAAGATCGGTGTGGGATTACCTTTGGTGTCACCTTTGCTGCTGGTAAGGCTTAACAAAGGTACTCGCTATATCAGTACCTTACTATTAATGGTAGTACCAATAGTAATCGTAGTACTAGTAATAGAATTAATAGAAGTAGTGGTAATAGAATTAATAGTAGTCATAGTAGTTGTTAGTAGTAATGGTAATAATAGTAATAGAAGAAGTAACAATAATAGTTGAAGTAATAGGAATAGGAACTGTTCCTTGATAATGTGAGAAGACACGAAAGCGCTTGGAATTTCACTTTTTTACACAGTGGTTGTTCTGCATATCGAGATATCACTTGTTTATATATTTACATTAATATTAAGATTTCCCAAAGTGTCAACATGAGGTTGAGATAGATTTATACATTGAAAAAAAACACTTAACCACACAATTTAAAATGATTGTTTTATACTCATTAAATATTCGTTGCTAATATACAGGATATATACAATATAAGGTGTATGTTTCTGTGTATAAACTGCTAGTTTACTTTTAGTTCATACTAGAGGGAGGTTAGGTAAGGTTTGTCAGGAAACAGGACAAGTGTTTCCTGATGCGGGTCTTAGTCAATGTTGACCCACAGCTGGAGCTTTTGGTTATCTGACCGAGGCCTTCCACTGGCTTTCCGGTCCCCCCTTTAAAAATTATTGTGATTTTTAACCATTTCATTCCTTGAGAGACGAAAGTATTCTTGACTAGTAGTGACTAGACTACGTGCAGCCCTCGTGAGCCTAGGCTAGTTGATAGGCTTTAAACCCCATTAACCAACCAGCCTTGCAGATAGTAATGAAAAGTGCAGATACTGGATATCAGGTAAATACTGTTAACAGATCTTTAACAATTGTATGTAGCAAATGTTAGAACATTGGCACTAGCAAATGTTAGAGCATTGGCACTAGCAAATGTTAGAGCATTGGCACTAGCAAATGTTATAGCATTGGCACTAGCAAATGTTATAGCATTGGCACTAGCAAATGTTAGAACATTGGCACTAGCAAATGTTAGAGCATTGGCACTAGCAAATGTTAGAGCATTGACACTAGCAAATGTTAAAGCATTGGCACTAGCAAATGTTAGAACATTGGCACTAGCAAATGTTAGAGCATTGACACTAGCAAATGTTAGAACATTGGCACTAGCAAATGTTAAAGCATTGACACTAGCAAATGTTAGAGCATTGGCACTAGCAAATGAATAAAATTAGCTCTAACCTACGGAATCTAGATTTATCAAATTCCATAAACTTTGTTCCTAGGAGACAACTTTATAGGTATAGGCTTCTAACTGTACCTATGATCTAGTACTAGGAAGAATCTTGCATAGTATTACACAACCGTTGATTCACTGTCTCATAATGTGGTGTATAGCAACAGCCTGGTTGACCAGGCAGTCCGCAGGGATCTGGCTCCTGGCCCGGCAGCGAGGACAGGAGGGGGATACTCTCGAAAAAGGTCACAGGTAAATCATCCCTCATTGAAACGTCAAATTGCTTCACAAAACGGGTCCCAGGGGGATTACACCATTCAATTTTAATACGTACGGTTTTAGCACTCAGTAATAATAATAATAATAAATAGCAATTATAATTATAATAATAATGATTATTAATATAAACTCTTTATTATTATTGCTTATTAGTTTGGTTTTATGGACACGAATTAATATTATAGGTTTCAGTCCTATCAGAATAAGCATTTTTGAGATTTTTTTTGAGTTGCGTAGCAGAAAAAATTTAATCACGGGGAAGCGCTAAATCCGTTTGGGTCACACAGGACTGGGAATTAATCAGGTTTGCTCCAAGGAGGAGGGGAGGGTACCTCTTATTTCTTGGATGGAGAGCACTTCCCACCTCGTCCTGAAAGAGACGAGGAGAATAAAGCAGAATTTAAAACCATGACGAAAATAAAACCATGAACTAAAATAAAACCATGAAAATAAAACCACGGACTAAAATAAAACCATGAAAATAAAACCACGGACTAAAATAAAAGCACGGACTAAAATAAAACCACGGACTAAAATAAAACCACGGACTAAAATAAAACCACGGACTAAAATAAAACCACGACGCAGAAAAAGCATGATAACTAAAGCAGATTAAAAGCACAATAAAAGGAGAATAACAAAAGAATAAGATTAATAAGTGAAGGGGAGCAAACAGAGTTAAGTGTGGCGTAGCTTCGCCACACTTGACTCGCCACCATCGCCACTTTTATGGTGCCAATCACTTAAGTTCTCACACAGTGAATTGCAGTTAACCTGATGGACGGTGGCTGGGAGTGAAGTGGGAGGGAGGGAAGTGGGAGGGAGAGAGGGAAGTGTGTGTGGGAGGTAAGTGAGAGGGAGGGAAGTGTGGGAGGTAAGTGGGAGGGAGGGAAGTGGCAGGGAGGAAGTGTGTGGGAGGTGAGTGAGAGGGAGGGAAGTGGGAAGGAGGGAAGTGAGTGGGAGGTAAGTGGCAGGGAGGGAAGTGTGTGGGAGGTAAGTGGCAGGGAGGGAAGTGTGTAGGAGGAAGTGAGAGGGAGGAGTGAAGGGAGGGAGGGAAGTGGAGGGAGAGAGGGAAGTGTGTGTGGGAGGTAGGTGGCAGGGAGGGAAGTGGGAGGGAGGGAAGTGTGGGAGGTAAGTGGCAGGGAGGGAAGTGGTGGAGGTAAGTGGAGGAGGAGGGTAGAGTGGGAGGGAGGAGGGAAGGTGTGGGAGGTAGGGAGGAGGGAAGTGTGTGGGAGGTTGAGTGGGAGGAGGGAAGTGTGTGGAGGTAAGTGGCAGGGAGGAAGTGTGAGGTGTGGAGGAGGGAAGTGGGGAGGGAGGGAGGGAGGGAAGTGGAGGGAGGAAGTGTGGGGAGGTGAGTGAGAGGGAGGGAAGTGGGAAGTGGTGGGAGGTTAGTGGCAGGGAGGGAAGTGGGAGGTAGTGGGAGGAGTGGAAGGGAGGGTGAAGGGGAGGGAGAAGTGGGAGGGGGAAGTGAGGAGGAAGTGGGAGGGAGGAGGAAATGGGAGGGAGGGAGGAAATGGGAGGGGGAGTGAGGGAGGAGGAATGGGAGGGAGGGAGTGAAATGGGAGGGAGGGAGTGAAATGGGAGGGAGGGAGTGAAATGGGAGGGAGGGAGTTAGGGAGAATGAACGTCCATGGCCTCCATCACGGGTCTGATGGAAAATTAGGGGCATTACGCAGCATACGCGCCACTGACGCATGTCATGATACGCACAGAACACCTTGTGTCGTTTATCATTGTTGAGGGAAATGTGTCGTTTATCATTGTTGAGAAATGTGTCGTTCATCATTGTTGAGGGAAATGTGTCGTTTATCATTGTTGAGAGAAATGTGTCGTTTATCATTGTTGAGAGAAATGTGTCGTTTATCATTGTTGAGAAATGTGTCGTTTATCATTGTTGAGGGAAATGTGTCGTTTATCATTGTTGAGAGAAATGTGTCGTTTATCATTGTTGAGGGAAATGTGTCGTTTATCATTGTTGAGGGAAATGTGTCGTTTATCATTGTTGAGAAAATGTCGTTTATCATTGTTGAGGAAATGTGTCGTTTATCATTGTTGAGGAAATTGTCGTTTATCATTGTTGAGAAATGTCGTTATCATGTTGAGAATGTGTCTTATCATTGTTGAGAAATGTGTCGTTTATCATTGTTGAGGGAAATGTGTCGTTTATCATTGTTGAGGGAAATGTGTCGTTTATCATTGTTGAGGGAAATGTGTCGTTTATCATTGTTGAGGGAAATGTGTCGTTCATCATTGTTGAGGGAAATGTGTCGTTCATCATTGTTGAGGGAAATGTGTCGTTTATCATTGTTGAGAGAAATGTGTCGTTTATCATTGTTGAGGGAAATGTGTCGTTTATCATTGTTGAGGGAAATGTGTCGTTTATCATTGTTGAGGGAAATGTGTCGTTTATCATTGTTGAGGGAAATGTGTCGTTTATCATTGTTGAGAGAAATTGTGTTTATCATTGTTGAGAAATGTCGTTTATCATTGTTGAGGAAATGTGTCGTTTATCATTGTTGAGAAATGTGTCGTTTATCATTGTTGAGAAATGTGTCGTTTATCATTGTTGAGAGAAATGTGTCGTTTATCATTGTTGAGAAATGTGTCGTTTATCATTGTTGAGGAAATGTGTCGTTATCATTGTTGAGGAAATGTGTCGTTTATCATTGTTGAGGAAATGTGTCGTTTATCATTGTTGAGAAATGTGTCGTTATCATTGTTGAGGAAATGTGTCGTTCATCATTGTTGAGGAAATGTGTCGTTCATCATTGTTGAGGAAATGTGTCGTTATCATTGTTGAGGAAATGTGTCGTTATCATTGTTGAGGAAATGTGTCGTTTATCATTGTTGAGGGAAATGTGTCGTTTATCATTGTTGAGGGAAATGTGTCGTTCATCATTGTTGAGGGAAATGTGTCGTTTATCATTGTTGAGAGAAATGTGTCGTTCATCATTGTTGAGAAATTGTCGTTTATCATTGTTGAGGAAATGTGTCGTTTATCATTGTTGAGAAATGTTTTATCAGTTGTTGAATGTGTCGTATCATTGTTGGTGAAATGTGTCGTTTATCATTAGTTGAGGAAAGTGTCGTTATCATTGTTGAAATGTGTCGTTCATCATGTTGAAATGTGTCTTATCATTGTTAGAAATGTCGTTATCATTGTTGAGAAATGTCTCGTTATCATTGTTGAGAAATGTCTTTATCTTGTACTAGTTAAATGTTCTTTATCATTAGTTAGAGGGAAATGTGTCGTTTATCATTGTTGAGGAAATGTCGTTATCATTGTTGAAAATTGTCTTCATCATTGTTGAAGAGAAATGTTGTTACTATCATTGTTGAGAAATGTAGCTGTTCATCATTGTTAGAAATGTTCGTTCATCATTGTTGAAATGTACTTCATCTTGTTGAGAAATGTGTCATTTATCATTGTAGAAATGTCGTTATCATTGTTGAGAAACTGTGCGTTTATCATTGTTGTAAAATGCCTGTACCTAATCATGTTAAACCCTGTAACTAGTCACTGGTTGTAAACCTAGTACCTAGTCACTGGTTGTAAACCCTAGTACCTAGTCACTGGTTAAACCCTGGTACCTAGTCACTAGTTAAACCCTAGTACCTAGTCACTAGTTAAACCCTAGTACTTGGTCACTAGTTAAACCCTAGTACCTGGTCACTAGTTAAACCCTAGTACCTAATCACTGTTAAACATTAGTACCTAGTCACTGGTTGTTAAACCCTAGTACCTAGTCACTGGTTGTAAACCTAGTACCTAATCACTTTGTTAAACCCTAGTACTAGTCACTGGTTGTAAACCCTAGTACCTAATCACTGTTAAACCCTGTACTAGTCACTGGTTGTAAACCTAGTACTAGTCACTGGTTCTTAAACCCTAGTAGCTAATCACTGCTAAACCCTAGTACCTAATCACTGTTAAACCCTAGTAACTAGTCACTGGTTGTTAAACCTTAGTCACTGGTTGTAAACCCTAGTACCTAATCACTGTTAAACCCTAGTAACTAGTCACTGGTTGCTAAACCCTAGTACCTATCACTGTTAAACCATAGTCACTGGTTGTAAACCCTAGTACCTAGTCACTGGTTGTTAAACCCTAGTAACTAGTCACTGGTTGCTAAACCCTAGTACCTAGTCACTGTTAAACCCTAGTACCTAGTCACTGGTTGTTAAACCCTAGTACTAGTCACTGGTTGTTAAACCCTAGTACCTAGTCACTGGTTAAACCCTAGTAACTAGTCACTGGTTGCTAAACCCTAGTACCTAGTCACTGGTTGTTAAACCCTAGTACCTAGTCACTGTGTAAACGACTTTGTAAACCTAGTACTAGTCAGAACTGTATGTGGTAAACCCACTAGTACCTAGTCACTGGTTGTTAAACCTAGTACCTAGTCACTGGTTAACTGTAACTAGTCACTGGTTGTAAACCTAGACCTAGTCACTGGTATGTGGTAAACCTAGACTAGTCACTGGTTGCTAAACCTAGTACTGATCACTGGTTGTTAACCCTAGTAACTAGTCACTGATGTTAAACCTAGTACTAGTCACTGGTATTACTAGACCATGTCACTGGTTGTATATAACTGTCATGGTGTGTAACTAGACTGATTGGTTACACTGTACTGTTGGTTTAACCTAGTACTAGTACACTGGTATTACATGTGGTTTACACATAGTGCACTGGTATTTAACACTAGTACTAGTCACTGGTTGGTAACTAACATGTGCATGGTATAGTGGTAACAGATTGATGTGGTAAACCTGGTATGATGTACAATGACTAGTATGGAAAACTGAGACATGTGGTATAACTGTGTGGTAAACTATGGTATTAACTGATGATAGTTGACACTGGATTTATAGACGTTTAGTGGAACTGGTATTGTGGTACACTAGACGATAGTGGACACTGGTATTGTGGTACACTAGACGATAGTGGACACTGGTATTGTGGTACACTAGACGATGGAGTATGTGGACACTGAGATAGTATGTAGGGTAGCACTAGACGAAGTGAGACAACTGGCTATTGTGGTACACTAGACGATAGTGGACACTGGTATTGTGGTACAGACTGTGTGGACACTGGTATCGTGGTACACAACTGTTGTGGACACTGGTATCGTGGTACAACGTGGGGACACTGTATGTGGTACACTAGACTGTTGTGGACACTGGTATGTGGTACACACTAGACGATAGTGGACACTGGTATTGTGGTACACTAGACGATAGTGGACACTGGTATTGTGGTATACTAGACGATAGTGGACACTGGTATTGTGGTACACAGACTGTTGTGGACACTGGTATCGTGGTACACACTGTTGTGGACACTGGTATCGTGGTACACTGTTGTGACACTGTATCGTGGTACACACTGTTTGGACACTGGTATCGTGGTACACTGTTGTGGACACTGGTATCGTGGTACAACTTGTGGACACTGGTATCGTGGTACACACTGTTGTGGACACTGGTATCGTGGTACACAGACTGTTGTGGACACTGGTATCGTGGTACACAGACTGTTGTGGACACTGGTATCGTGGTACACAGACTGTTGTGGACACTGGTATCGTGGTACACAGACTGTTGTGGACACTGGTATCGTGGTACACACTGTTGTGGACACTGGTATCGTGGTACACAGGCTGTTGTGGTCACTGGTATCGTGGTACACACTGTTGTGGACACTGGTATCGTGGTACACAGACTATTGTGGACACTGGTATCGTGGTATACAGACTGTTGTGAACACTGGTATCGTGGTACACAGACTGTTGTGACACTGGTATCGTGGTACACACTGTTGTGGACACTGGTATCGTGGTATACAGACTGTTGTGGACACTGGTATGGTGGTACACAGACTATTGTGGACACTGGTATCGTGTTTTACAATCATGATCTCCCTGGCTCGTACAACACCAGGCTCGCTGTGTACTAACTGGTACACCAGTTCGAGACTCCTTTTAAATTTAATATTTTATCACGTGTGTTAAAGATAATGGATATTTTTATTTATTTTGGTTTCTTATTGTGCATTTTGATTTTCTAATGGTTTGGGTAATTGTTAATGGTTCATCCTTGTAGGGGTGTGATTGTGGGTGGTTGATGGGGTTGTGGGTGGTTGATGGGGTTGTGGGTGGTTGATGGGGTTGTGGGTGGTTGATGGGGGTGGAAGTGGCAATACTGTCTCACCAGAATGTTAGATATTACGTATTTATGTTGTTCTTTGAGTCTCTCTCTCTCTCTCTCTCTCTCTCTCTCTCTCTCTCTCTCATAATTATAAAGTGTTGTGTTATTAGTTACACCGAATGACTGGTTGTTCTGAATTGCTCTTGTATGTGGTGGTTGTTGTATGGAGTGGTGTTTTATGCGGTGATTGTTGCATGCAGTAGTTGTATGTAGTTTTAAGAGGCGTTTGATGTATATGGTGGTGGTTGTTGTATGCAGTGGTGGTGGTGATAGTGGTGGTGGGTGTATGCGGTGGTGGTGGTTGTTGTTGTATGCGGTGGTGGTGGTGTTGGTGGTAGTGGTGGTGTATGTGGTGGTGGTGGTTGTGGTTGTATGCGGTAATGATGGTGGTAGTGGTAGTGGTGGTGTATGTGGTGGTGGTGGTAGTGGTGGTGTATGTGGTGGTGGTGGGTGTATGCGGTGATGATGGTGGTAGTGGATGTTGTTGCTTCATCAGGTGTTGCCTTAGGTGGTGGTGGTGGGTGTTGTATACAGTGGGTGTTGTATACAGTGGGTGTTGTAGTGTCTTCATCAAGTGTTGTCTGGGGTGGTGGTGGTGGGTGTTGCATACAGTGGGTGTTGTAGTGTCTTCATAGTGTTGCCTGGGGTGTACAACACTGGATCTAGTAATCAATGGAATGCCCTCAAATTATCCAGCATCCTCTGGATATAAAATTGAACTGTGATTATCCGCATTGCTAGGATAGAAAATTGACTGTAGCGAAGTTGAAGAACACCTGGGGTAATTATCCTCTCTCTCTCTCTCTCTCTCTCTCTCTCTCTCTCTCTCTCTCTCTGTAACTCATTATGGCTGTCATTGTTCATCATTGTAACTTATTTCTGTATTTTTTTGTCACTAACTCATTTTGTGTCTGTGTTCGTCACTGTTACTAATTCTGTCTGTCATTGTAACTAATTCTGTCTGCCTTTGTTCGTCACTGTCACTCATTCTGGTTATCTTCGTCATGTGTCTTCCTCTGCTTCTAGTACCTTGTCATGCTTCTAGTACCTTGTCATGCTTCTAGTACCTTGTCATGCTTCTAGTACCTTGTCATGCTTCTAGTACCTTGTCATGCTTCTAGTACCTTGTCATGCTTCTAGTACCTTGTCATGCTTCGCATTATAGTCTCCAGCGCATTTATGTTCGTCCTCTAATATTGAGTCCAGAACTGAGTCCCACAATGTAAACGAAGGTCAGTTCTGGACTCCATATTACATACAGAGATTTAGACTCCTGCCACTGTATACTTTGAGGGGGGTTTTCGGGGGTCAGCGCCGGTCCTTGACCACACCTCTGTTTCTTAATTCAATTGTTTTTCCTAGATGATTGTAGCAAAGTTTAAATTAAGTATAATTGTAAACATTAAACTGATATAAAATCAACATTCGCATTATTATAGCCTTTTTTTTTTACAGTTTACAGGAGTTTTGTGACTCCTAAATTCTGTACTACTTAATGCCTGAGTAATATTCAATCGGCTTAAAAATCTCTGTATTAGGACTGAAGAAGCCACTTGCAGGGAACGTTTCCTTTAATAAATGTCCTGAACTGTATATAAGTGTATTTTTCCACAGTTCTTCACTTGCCTAAACTTAGTCATGACCTACTTGCACAACTTAGTCATGACCTACTTGCACCTGGGGATTTGTCCAAGGTGACGCCGCCCACGACGGCTTCACCTCACTTGTCTGCAGTATAGAGACGCCCCTTCGCACATATGCTGTATTATCAAGATTGATGGACTGATTACATCGACTCCAGTCTGAGGGACTGATTACCTCAAACTCCTCCTGATCTTCACCATTCTTCTTTGTATAGGACTAAAGATACCCAAGTGTTGCACAAGAGTGTAATTTATTCTCTCCTATGATGATATGCTGGGAACAATGAATTTGCCCTCTACGGAAAGATGTATTAAGGAAGACATGAATTGTACCAGTAGCAAGGAGGAATTAATAATAATAATATCTTTATTTATACAAGTACATGTACAATGTATATAAAGGAGACATAAATAATATGTTGGGATTTTGGATTTAAATCGAATAAAGTTGATTGGTAACATGTAAGGTCACTCCAAGACTTTTATTATGAGTGCAAGGTTTATTAAAACTGACAGACAGACAAGACGCGGAGATAGACAGACTAAGAGACATTGACGGGAAGAGGGAGGGAGAGAAAGAGAAAGAGGCGTGGGCAAGGTCGGTAGGAAAGGCAGCAGCAGAGGAGTTTTGAGAATATTAGCTCCGATGGGTCTCCACGGCGGCAATAAAACAGAGAGAGAGAGATAGAAAGAGAGAGAGAGAACGAAAAGGAAGCAGAGAGAAAACACAGAGACCAAAAGAGGGAAGCATATACCAAGGCATACAAGGACATAGAAAGAGAGAAGAACAAGGAGGTGGAAATAAAAGAGAGGAAGGAATAATGAAGAGTAAGAAAAAGGCTGTGGGTGGGATGAAGGGAGGTATAGAGTGGCACACTCACCGCCTCTCCGGGATTGAGTAGAAAGTGGGAAATTATTCAAATATCGAAATATAGGATATATTAGATAAGGCTATGATTGTTTTATGCAAATGTCATCGAATTTGGGATCTTAGGTTGAGATATACTGATGTAAGAGTCTGCAGATTTAGTCCTGATCTTGCTAGGGAGATGAATTGTTATTGATGCTATTATTATTATTTTATTATTTATAATTATTATTCTGTTATTTATATAATTATTTTGTTATTTATATTACTAATATTATTAGTAGTACGTATTACTATTATTATTATATTAGCATTATTATTATTTTTAATTACATTATCATTATTTTTTTATTTATATTTTATATAATTATTATTATAGGGGAATATGAGGTCACAACAATTATTTCTTGTAAATATCATAATTTGAGTAATAATAATATAATAATCAGCAGAATTTAAGGATTTCATTGATGTCAGTTTTATTTATCTAGGTCAAATATTTTTGTCTGACCTCTTGGCTTACTCCAGAGGTCACGGGATGACCTCTGGAGTTCCACCTGACTCGCGCAAACAATATATATATTTAATCAAAAGTGTAAGTTGTATATTTGAATGCTTTTATTTAGGCATACTGAGTTTGTAAAATGAGGCTAATTATTAGAAATTTAAAAGAGTTGTTTTAGAATTAAGAAAATTATCCAAAAAAAGTATTTTCAGTATTGGTAACCCTGTGAGGTGCATACCTGTGCTTGCTGGTACTTCCTCCTTGATGCTCCTGGGGAAGGTCTTACACGCTGGGATAAACCTTGGTAATAGATATCGACAAATTAGTTTAGAAAGACACGTGAACAAACACTTGCACATATGTATTAGAAAACGTTTCGCTCGTGGGATCTTGATCAAGGTCCCAGGAGCGAAACGTTTTCTAATATGTCCTAGTGTTTGCTGACGTGTCTTTCTAAATCAAGGTCTTACAGGGACCTCGTGAATTACCCTGTGTAGAGTGTTAAAAATATAATGTTGGTAGAATTACCAACATTATGTAAGTAAAAGGACACAAGTGTAAGTAATGTGACATTTTATTGTTGCAACAATGAAATGTTACATTGGTTGCACTTGTGTTATTTTACTTGCACAGTGTTGAAAATGAGGAGTGCATGATTGCATATTGCAAACATTGCCCAAAAGGAAGTATTCTGTCAGTTCGTACATTACTGGACAGTGTCAAGGCATTTCCAGAAGAATTAATATACAGACAGTGGGTTTAAGATAATTTATTTGACTAAACGTGTAGATTTTAATAGCATGTTGACTAGTGACTTTGATCGTGCATAACTTATTTTCGTCCTGGTGTATATAATTGATTATTTCTGGAATTTTGCTAGTATCTTCATGCGTAAAAACTGCGAGGAAATAATATAAAATAGAACATATTTCCTGCCCCATGGACCAGTTCTAACATCCTTGAGTATTCACGATTCTCTGGCATCACATTGTACGTAATTTTTTGTCATCCCTTAGTAAGCCCACAGTAAACACATTACAAGAAGGGAAGGAAAAGTGACTTGTTTAGAGTGAGACAATCATTGTGGGTGATTTCTCGGAGAATTACTCCTTTATTGATCAAGGTATTGTTCAGTCGTTTAACTGGGAGAATCGTCAGTGTAGGGCGTACCCTTTTTATTTTATATTGTGAATTAGATATGGGCATCAGTCTCCTCCGTGTCAGCTGATGCTTTAACTGTTCACTGCACTGTGATGGTCTGCTTTTGCATCCATACTTCAAAAAACACTGTCATTATTTTTCTGATGGTTTGCAGGTGAGTAATAGAAGATAGAGCTGATAAATCTACGCCTCCATGAAGGAGATTTTGGGCTGAGGTTGTGACTGGAGCGTCTTGCAACCCGTCATGGCAAAGCATTCATGATATGAAAGTGAAGGAACTTGAAATTGAGAGAACGTGAAATTGAGAGAACATGAAATTGAGGGAACATGAAATTGAAGGAAGAGTTAAAGGGAGCACCGTGTGTGCTGGTGTGCAGGAAACACATTCAAGGTAAATTCTTAATTCTTACACACGAAGAAATGCTTGTCCATCAGTCTGGAGACTGAGGGACTGACCACCTCAGATGCTGTTTTTCCAAGGTTGATGGACTGATTACATCGTTTTTACTTCACTACTACACCTACTGCCTCTGTATTTGACTGAAGAAGCCTACTGTGTAGGCGAAACGTTTCAACAGTAACTCTTGCATATGAATCTTACGCAGATTTATGTCAATGAAGACCCAAGATTCACTTATCACCAGCGGCACTAGTGATACCTGGAGTATGTCTTGAGGGTGTTCCGGGGGTCAGCGCCCCCGCCGCTCGCCCCATGAATTAAGAAGAGGTGCTCGACGGGACAGGAAGAAATTTGTGTACAAAAAGGAAAAAATCACAATACTGGTGAAGGTTGAACTCAGCGCTGGAGAGTCTTCAAACTTGCAGGTCAGTCTACTTAACCAGCTGAAATAAATATTGGAAATTTAAGGAGTGTGGCAGTCCTTCGGAGGTTTAGGTAAGTGGTTGGTGATGAACCTTGAAGGATACCACTTCCCCAGCACCTGTTTTGGGAATCCCTTTAAAACAGGCTGGGGGAACATAAGAATGATCTCCATGGGGAAGTGGAGAAGAATGCTTCCTCCGTAAGCCATGCGTGTCGTAAGAGGCGACTAAAATGCCGGGAGCAAGGGGCTAGTAACCTACTTTTTAGGTCACCCTCCCTCGGTGGGATACGGCCGGTGTGTTGAAAAACAAAACAAATGGACGAACACTGCAGCAGGCCTGTTGGCCCATACTAGGCAAGTCCTTCTCAAACCCCAGTTCACTTGTTTTGAATGCTACCCAAGGAACAAGCTTTGATAGCTGCATTAACTCGAGTACAAGTCCCACTCGACTCCAGTCCCTCGCGTTAGGAACACTAAGTTGTGTTGTGGAATTGTAAAGCAATACACAGGAGGAATTTGAATTTCTAAATAAGTTTAATCAGTAATCGGGATGACATATTTCCTTGCTGGGACAAATGATGTTGTTGTTGTTGCAAACTTTATGTATCAAGAGTCGTCACCACTGTAAGACTACAGTGAGGTACTACACTACAGTGAGGTACTACACTACAGTGAGGTACTACACTACAGTGAGGTACTACACTACAGTGTATACTTCTCTCTCAAGAACATGTAGAATGTATTCATGAACTGAGAATTTCTCTCTCTCTCTCTCTCTCACCTTCCCTACCTAGTAGTGGCCAGTGAAGAGGCGGGGCCAGGGGCTGTGACTCGACCCCTGCAACCACAACTAGGTGAGTGTACACACATTCCCTCTGTTCGCTCTACCTCGCTGCTTCATCGCTTCCTCCCCTTTCTCCCTATCCCTCCCTTTCTTCTCCCTTCTTCATTTATGTCCATCAAAGTTACAAATGACACTACAACCACCGCTAAGGCTACATTTTTGATCTTTGCTTCTGGCGTTCTCAAATGTTGTAGAAGAGGGGAAGGAGCGAGGAGGGGAAGGATGGGATTAGGAGGGGAAGAAGAGGAGTGGGGAGGGATGGGAAGCTGGTGGGGGTGTTGAGAATTTTTTTTTTTAAATATACCTTATTGTATATGTTAGCTCTTACCCTGTCATATTCCATCACACAGGATGGTGATTCTCTTGTCATATTCCATCACACAGGATGGTGATTCTCTTGTCATATTCCATCACACAGTATGGTGTTTCACTGTCATATTCCATCACACAGGATGGTGTTTCACTGTCATATTCCATCACACAGGATGGTGTTTCTCTGTCATATTCCATCACACAGGATGGTGTTTCTCTGTCATATTCCATCACACAGGATGGTGTTTCCTTGTCATATTCCATCACACAGGATGGTGTTTCACTGTCATATTCCATCACACAGGATGGTGTTTCCTTGTCATATTCCATCACAGGATGGTGTTTCTCTGTCATATTCCATCACACAGTATGGTGTTTCACTGTCATATTCCATCACACAGGATGGTGTTTCACTGTCATATTCCATCACACAGGATGGTGTTTCTCTGTCATATTCCATCACACAGGATGGTGTTTCCTTGTCATATTCCATCACACAGTATGGTGTTTCACTGTCATATTCCATCACACAGGATGGTGTTTCACTGTCATATTCCATCACAGGATGGTGTTTCCTTGTCATATTCCATCACAGGATGGTGTTTCACTGTCATATTCCATCACACAGTATGGTGTTTCACTGTCATATTCCATCACACAGTATGGCGTTTCACTGTCATATTCCATCACACAGGATGGTGTTTCACTGTCATATTCCATCACAGGATGGTGTTTCCTTGTCATATTCCATCACACAGATGGGGTGTTTCCTCTGTCATATTCCATCACACAGGATGGTGTTTCACTGTCATATTCCATCACACAGGATGGTGTTTTCACTGTCATATTCCATCACACAGGATGGTTTTCCTGTCATATTCCATCACAGGAGGTGTTTCCTGTCATATTCCATCACACAGGATGGTGTTTCACTGTCATATTCCATCACACAGGATGGTATTTCTCTGTCATATTCCATCACACAGGATGGTGTTTCACTGTCATATTCCATCACACAGGATGGTGATTCTCTGTCATATTCCATCACACAGGATGGTGTTTCACTGTCATATTCCATCACACAGGATGGTGTTTCACTGTCATATTCCATCACACAGGATGGTGTTTCACTGTCATATTCCATCACACAGGATGGTGTTTCACTGTCATATTCCATCACACAGGATGGTGTTCACTGTCATATTCCATCACACAGGATGGTGTTCTACTGTCATATTCCATCCCCAGGATGGTGTTTCACTGTCATATTCCATCACACAGGATGGTGTTTCACTGTCATATTCCATCACACAGGATGGTGTTTCACTGTCATATTCCATCACACAGGATGGTATTTCTCTGTCATATTCCATCACACAGGATGGTATTTCTCTGTCATATTCCATCACAGGATGGTATTTCTGTCATATCCATCACACAGGATGGTGTTTCACTGTCATATTCCATCACACAGGATGGTGTTTCACTGTCATATTCCATCACACAGGATGGTGTTTCACTGTTACATGGGTCTCTTACAGTGTTGACATCAGTCAGCTTGCACTGGGATATACCATGATATCATCAAGAGGTTAAGAAGGTGAGAGAAGGGGGAGGGAGGGAGAAAGGAAGGGATTAGTAAGTGCAAGTGGATGAGAATTAGAGGACATGTGCGAGAATAGGGGAAATGTCATAGGGAAGGAGGTAAGAGAGGTGTAATTGATGAAATGAGAGATGAGGGAGGGTGATGGTGAGGGAGAGTGAGAGAGGGAGAGGTAGTAGGAAGGGTGTTGCTCATCACCCTCAGCATGGAACAAGTTAGACTGGCGACAGATTACCACACCTCGCCTCAAACTTTTAATTAGACACTCCCTGATTTATGGCCCTTTCACAGCAAAAGGAAAAAAATAGCTATATTACAAGAAGGCCTACAACAAGTAACCATATTTAAGACTGATCCACATTACAAGGAGGCCTATAGCAAGTAGCCAAATTTAAGACTGATCTATATTACAAGGAGGTCTATAGCAATTAACCATATTTAAGACTGATCCACATTACAAGGAGGCCTATAACAAGTAGCCATATTAAAGACTGGTCCATATTACTTGATGGCTTACAGAAAAATGTCTGTATCATTGCATAAGCAATATTACATGGCTCCTGACCCCGCCTCTTATTGACCACTTGCAGTTGTAAAATTGGGGTGATGGAGAATAAAAGTCATAGTACCCTGGCTGGAACAACTCACAAATGATCCACAGTACCCTGGCTGGAACAACTCACAAATGATCCACAGTACCCTGGCTGGAACAACTCACAAATGATCCACAGTACCCTGGCTGGAACAACTCACAAATGATCCACAGTACCCTGGCTGGAACAACTCAAATAACCCACAATACCCGAGCTGGAATAACTCACAAATGACCCACAGTAACTGGCTGGAACAATTTACAAATAACCCACAATACCCTAGCTGGAACAATTCACGAATGGTCACAATTCCAAGAGGAAAGTACCACTGTACCGGTCCACCCTCGACCATCATCAAGTGACTTAATAATCACAAAATAAATTAACCACAAAATTCTTAATATGCTTTTCCTTGATTTAAAACAAAAATAAAAAAATTAATCTCTTGATATTATGGAAAACTGAAGTAAAAAAAAAACTCAAAACGTGCTAATAATGATTAAAAAAAACTGATCATATTTAAAAAATGCGAGAAAACGTAATAAGGGGAAAATTTACACCTAACAAAATTATGAAAAAAATAGAAAAAATCAGGGAGAAAAAAGAAAAAAAAATCTTTAAAAAGAAAATAATTTCATAGAGACTGCAAAAACAACAACTCATAATGGTCACAAAACATTAGAAAATGTTGATTATTTAAATAAATGCCCAAAAATAGTGTTAGAAAAATCCAAAGTGGAAAAAATCCTGTAAAACGTAGAAGAGAAATGTTGCTAATGTTTGTGTGTAGTGATTGTTAGCGATGATAGTGGTTGTTAGAGGTTGTTTGTGATTGTTAGAAAGTGATAAGTGTTCTTAGTAGCTAATAGTTATTAGCTGTTGATAGTGGTTGGTATTATGAATTGTTAGTGTTAGTGGTTATCACTAGCTGTTTGTTGTTAGAGTAATTACTGGTGGTTATTAGTAACTGAAAGTAGAATAGTTGTTAATATTTGTTAGTGGTTATTAGTACACACGCGCACACACACAGATCAGATCCATTCATAGTTTCAAGAAGAGGTATGATAAAGCTCATGGCGAAGGGAGAGTGACCCAGTAGCGGCCAGTGAAGAGGCGGGGCCAGGAGCTGTGAATCGACCCCTGCAACCACAACTAGCTGAGTACACACAAACACTGAGAGGAATTGACAAGGTTGACAGAGACGGAATGTTCCAGAGATGGGACACAGCAACAAGGGGACACAGTTGGAAGTTGAAGACTCAGATGAATCACAGGGATGTTAGGAAGTATTTCTTCAGTCACAGAGTGGTCGGGAAGTGGAATAGTCTGGGAAGTGATGTAGTGGAGGCAGGATTCATTCATAGCTTCAAGAAGAGGTATGATAAAGCTCATGGCTCAGGGAGAGTGACCCAGTAGCGGTCAGTGAAGAGGCGGGGCCAGGAGCTATGACTCGACCCCTGCAACCACAAATATGTGAGTACAACTAGGTTAGTACACACACACATCAATCAGATAACTGCTGCAGCATACGGGCGGCTGGCAAACCTAAGAATAGCGTTCCAATACCTCACCAAGGAATCATTCAAGACTCTGTATACCATATACGTCAGGCCCATACTGGAGTATGCAGCACCAGTTTGGAACCCACACCTGGTCAAGCACGTCAAGAAATTAGAGAAAGTGCAAAGGTTTGCAACAAGACTAGTCCCAGAGCTAAGGGATTGTCCTACGAAGAAAGGTTAAGGGAAATCGGCCTGACGACACTAGAGGACAGGAGGGTTAGGGAGACATGATAACGACATATAAAATACTGCGAGGAATAGATAAGGTGGACAGAGACAAGATGTTCCAGAGAGGGGACACAGAAACAAGGGGTCATAATTGGAAGTTGAAGACTCCTATGAGTCAAAGGGATGTTAGGAAGTATTTCTTCAGTCATAGAGTTGTCAGGAAGTGGAATAGCTTAGAAAGCGACATAGTGGAGGCAGGAACCATACATAGTTTTAAGACTAGGTTTGATAAAGCTCATGGAGCAGGGAGAGAGAGGACCTAGTAGCAATCAGTGAAGAGGCGGGGCCAGGAGCATGAATCGACCCCTGCAACCACAAATAGGTGAGTACAAATAGGTGAGTACACGTACATTTACCACAATATTAAATAAAAATCTTCCCCCCTTATTTTTAATGTAGTGGGAGGTGAGGGAGAGACGGATAATTACACTACAGTGGGAATAAACTGCATCCCCCACTGATTTAAAAGTGGTTGGTCACAGCAGGGGCAGCAGGTAATGACATACACCTGGAGACTCCTGCTTACCTCACTAGGTTCTCAGTTACTGAGGTCCCCTTACCTCATGACACAGTTACTGATGACCCACCTCATGACACAGTTACTGATGACCCACCTCATGATACAGTTACTGATGACCCACTTCATGACACAGTTACTGATGACCCACCTCATGACACATCTGATGACAGTGATGACCCACTTCATGACACAGTTACTGATGACCCACCTCATGACACATCTGATGACTGATGACCCACTTCATGACAGTTACTGATGACCCACCTCATGACACATCTGATGACAGTGATGACCCACTTCATGACACAGTTACTGATGACCCACCTCATGACACATCTGATGACTGATGACCCACTTCATGACAGTTACTGATGACCCACCTCATGACACATCTGATGACAGTGATGACCCACTTCATGACACAGTTACTGATGACCCACCTCATGACACAGTTACTGATGACCCACTTCATGACACAGTTACTGATGACCCACCTCATGACACAGTTACTGATGACCCACCTCATGACACATCTGATGACAGTGATGACCCACTTCATGACACAGTTACTGATGACCCATCTCATGACAGTTACTGATGACCCACCTGATGGCACAATTACTGATTACACACCTGATGAATAATTGTTGAATGGTGAGTGTAAGTTAGAATAGTTGTTGAATGGTGAGTGTAAGTTAGAATAGTTGTTGAATGGTGAGTGTAAGTTAGAATAGTTGTTGAATGGTGAGTGTAAGTTAGAATAGTTGTTGAATGGTGAGTGTAAGTTAGAGTAGCTGTGCAGTTCTTACATGTGTTCGAATAATTAATGATTGTTGACATATGTTTGAACTGTAGAATTGTAACTTGCTGGAAATGGTATTGAATTGTGACATACTCTGAAATTAAAGCTATTTTTAAAAGTCCGAGTTCATGAGAGAGAATAGTTAAAAAATTAAGTTTTCTTTCATAGTTTTATTAGTCGAGGATGCAGTAATTATCATCGCTGAGGTCCTTGTGTCATTACTGCACTCGCAATCTTTTTACTTCTGCAATAATGTCACTTGACATTTGCGATAAAAAGTAAATAACAACAAAAAGAGAGGCGACTGATTCAGTTTTATTGGAAACAGGAAACTGTAATTGGTACTTGAGTACTGGTACTGTATAACTGTAATTGGTACTTGAGTACTGGTACTGTATATAACATGCTATCACTCTCCTCTTTTCAGCGGATTTATTAAACAAATAAAGTTGCCTTTACTTTTTATTGCAAAGAGGACGTTTAGGTCTGATCACATTCCTGGTTTATTTGCATGTCAGTTGTGTTGCGTGCGGAACACAAGTGACGTCAGTTGTGTTGCGTGCGGAACACAAGTGACGTCAGTTGTGTTGCGTGCGGAACACAAGTGACGTCAATTGTGTTGTGTGCTGTATACAAGTGACGTCAGTTGTGTTGCGTGCGGTACACAAGTGACGTCAGTTGTGTTGTGTGCGGTACACAAGTGACGTCAGTTGTGTTGTGTGCGGTACACAAGTGACGTCAGTTGTGTTGTGTGCGGTACACAAGTGACGTCAGTTGTGTTGTGTGCTGTACACAAGTGACGTCAGTTGTGTTGTGTGCGGTACACAAGTGACGTCAGTTGTGTTGTTTGCGGAACACAAGTGACGTCAGTTGTGTGTGCGGAACACAAGTGACGTCAGTTGTGTTGTGTGCGGAACACAAGTGACGTCAGTTGTGTTGTGTGCGGAACACAAGTGACGTCAGTTGTGTTGTGTGCGGAACACAAGTGACGTCAGGTTGTGTGTCGTGTGCGGAACACAAGTGACGTCAGTTGTGTGTTGCGGAACACAAGTGACGTCAGTTGTGTTGTGCAGGAATCACAAGTGACGTCAGTTGTGTTGTTTGCGGAACACAAGTGACGTCAGTTGTGTTGTGTGCGGAACACAAGTGACGTCAGTTGTGTTGTTTGCGGAACACAAGTGACGTCAGTTGTGTTGTTTGCGGAACACAAGTGACGTCAGTTGTGTTGTTTGCGGAACACAAGTGACGTCAGTTGTGTTGTTTGCGGAACACAAGTGACGTCAGTTGTGTTGTTTGCGGAACACAAGTGACGTCAGTTGTGTTGTTTGCGGAACACATCTGATATGTAAGAAGGCGTAAAATTAGGGAATGAATATGATGGAAGTGTACTAATGGAAAACCAGAGTAAATAAGAGGATACAAGAAGACAAATGAGAGGACATAAACAAGAGGATATGAACAAAAGGGCATAAACAAGAGGGATATGAATAAGAGGATATGAACAAGAAGATATGAACAAGAAGACATAAACAAGATATGAACAAGAGGACGTAAACAAGCGGACATCTAGGAATGGGAATTTGTTGGTTTCCTCGTTGATTGTAAATTATATAGTGAGCATCACAATGTTAGTGCCCAGGACTGTTTAAATGTTCAGTCTTTTATTAAAAATGACCACTATGTTATGTAGGTAGCGTAGCCATGTTATGTTATTGATTTCTGTTAAGATGTTCTCTGATTCCAGGTGTCTCATGTAAATGTTGTTAGGGATGTGCTGCTCAGTCAAACTTTCTAATTTTATTCTCCTTATCTCAAAACGTTTCATCCTAGAACAGAAATAGTGTGTGTGTGGGGGGGGGAATAAAGCTCCAGCTACTGGCCTCCATATCTTAACCACCAAACAACCTGGTAGGTGTCTTTCTGACCTTAATAGCTTAGTTCAGTTTACATCATGAACTATGAAGTTTGCAACACTACTTACTCCTCAGTTCCTTGTACTTATTCAGATGTGTGATAAATGGTTTAGAAAACTGACAAGTTGAACACTGAGACACTTGTGTAATATTTGGGGATATTTATTGAGGAAACGTTGCGCCAGCCAGTGGCTTCTTCAGTCCAGTACAAAGAAAAATGGTGGAGAAAGAGGAGGAGTTTGAGGTACTCAGTCCCTCAGACTGTAATCAATGTGTTCAGTCCATCAATCTTGAGGAAAGTAATGAGGGAGTGATCACCTCAAACTACTACTACTTTTTTTTTCCATCGTTCTTCTTTGTATTGAACTGAAGAAGCCACTAGCTGGCAAAACGTTTCCTCAATAAAGATTCCTAGATGTTGCACAAGTGTCTTATCCTTCAACTTATTCACAACTTGTACTCTGTAAAAGAACCTCCGAAGTTCCTGTGACTCGTCTGAGTGTTTAACTGTCCTCTTGTTCTAGCCCTTATGTCAAACAGTGTGTCCTTGTCCACCCTTTCCGTCTCCCTGAGAGCTTCGTACGTCGTATCATGTCTTCCCTGACCTCCGCTCCTCCAGTGTTGTATTAGATCCTTTTGCCTAACCTCGTATCCTATATCCATTAGTTCCGCAATCAGTCTGATGGCAAATCTCTGGCGTCTCTCAAACTTGTTTATGTCTGACTAGATGTGAGTTGTAAGGCAGTGCTACATACTAGAGGATTACTCTCTCATAAATGTTGTATTGCATCTAGAATGATTTCCTCTTTAGGTTCCTGAAGACTGATTTCCTCTTTAGGTTCCTGAAGGCTGATTTCCTCTTTAGGTTACTGAAGGCTGATTTCCTCTTTAGGTTCCTGAAGACTGATTTTCTCTTTAGGTTCCTGAAGACTGATTTCCTCTTTAGGTTCATGAAGACTGATTTCCTCTTTAGGTTCCTGAAGACTGATTTCCTCTTTAGGTTCCTGAAAGCTGATTTCCTCTTTAGGTTCCTGAAGGCTGATTTCCTCTTTAGGTTCCTGAAAGCTGATTTCCTCTTTAGGTTCCTGAAGGCTGATTTCCTCTTTAGGTTCCTGAAGACTGATTTCCTCTGGTGAGTGGTTTATATACATCTGTCTCTATCTCTCTTTCTCTCTCTCTCTACATTAATAAACAATTATATTTTCGACAGGATCTGATAAGAGAAAATTGGTTAATTACTTTAGATAAAAAACATTGCTAAACATCCATTAATTTGCACTCTACGCCGCCACGAACAACACTATTTTGCATGTTACTGATAAGGAGAGATTACAGTCAGCTTTGTGGAGTGTCCTTCAAGGGAGGGTCCCTTCATGGGGCGCTTGATCCAAGGGATTGGGGCTTCGCCTTCCCTTCCTTGCACCGAATCTGATTGGCCCTCGTTCCTCAGATGCTATATGACCCTGGTCAAAACAATAATAATAATAATTATAGAAATAATAATAGTAGTAAAAATAACAATAACTATAATAATAATAATTAGTTGAGAATAACATGCCACTCGTGTTAGTTATCTGAGAGTGAGCAGCTGCTGGACTCTAACGAAATTGGACTTCACTGATCTTATCTTCCCTTGAGTTTTGTATTTCCTGCTGATGTTATTTGCGTTAATGTTTTTGTTAGTGGAGACGTAGGTCACTTGTTCCCCGGTGTGTGTAAATCCTAAGTTTTCCTTCGTTTGTTGGGTTTAAGGTTTATCAAGCACAGTTGGCTTGTGTGTTTTAGGCTGACATCTACAAATACAGAAGACTCTCTTATTCCCTATAATAAGATATAAACTCTTGAGTGTATATAGGTTGAGAGATACACATCTCCCGGAATATATACACTGGGGAGATACACACTCGTTGCATATACATTGAGAATTACGCATTTTGATGTATATACACAAACATCTCTCGGTGTACACACAATAAAATACACATCTCAGTGTATATAAACTATATATACTTATGGTTGTTATATTTTAACTGTAATACTATAAGTCTTCAGGGCGTGTTTTGCAAGATTTATATTTTTAATTAATACAGTTTTTATTTGTACAGTTGACAGTTAATCTATTTTGATGTATTATTTTGTTAGTCTAACTAATTGTTTAGTCTCTATTAGAAGTCAACACAGGTCAGCATTCTGCTTTCTTCAGTGTATTTAGGGAGAGTCTGGTTGCTAGAATGTTAGTGGACGGAGGGTCGAGCCCTCACCTGCCTTGCATGACACACACAGGTTTACAGCTTCTATATATATATATATATATATATATATATATATATATATATATATATATATATATATATATATATATATATATATATATAGTTATCGTATTTAGGTCTGAAATTTATGAGGTAAAATCTGTCATTGGCTTGTTTATTGTTGTTTGCTCTTAGGTGGTCTGGTGGCTAGAGCTCTCGCTTCACACACGGAGGGCCCGGGTTCGATTCCCGGCGGGTGGAAACATTTCGACGTGTTTCCTTACACCTGTTGTCATGTTCACCTAGCAGCAAATACATAGGTACCTGGGTGTTAGTCAACTGGTGTGGGTCGCATCCTGGGACAAGATTGAGGACCCCAATGGAAATCAGACAGTCCTCGATGACGCACTGACTTTCTTGGGTTATCCTGGATGGCTAACCCTCCGGGGTTAAAAATCCGAAGAAAATCTTATCTTATCTCTGTCCTTCTCTTCCTCTTATTCCTACTCCTCTTCCCACTCCTATCTTCCTACTCCTCTTCCTACTCTTATCTCCACAGCAAGACTCCACAGTGTTCCTTTTTCTTAGTACATATTTCGCTTGACTGCCGTGTTCGAAGTCTTGCAGTGGTGCCGGTCAGGTGTACCTATTGTGGTAGTAGTAGTAGTAGTTGTAGTAGTAGTAGTAGTAGCATTAGTAGTGGTAGTAGTAATAGCAGTAGTAATAGTAGTAGCAGTTGTAGTAGTAGTAGCAGTTGTAGTAGTAGTAGTAGTAGTAGCAGTAGTAATAGTAGTAGCAGTTGTAGTAGTAGTAGCAGTTGTAGTAGTAGTAGCAGTTGTAGCAGTTGTAGTAGTAGTAGCAGTTGTAGTAGTAGTAGCAGTTGTAGTAGTAGCAGTTATAGTAGCATTAGTAGTAGTAGTAATGTAGCAGTTGTAGTAGCATTAGTCTAGTAATAGTAGTAGCAGTTGTAGTAGCATTAGTAGTAGTAGCAGTTGTAGTAGCATTAGTAGTAGTAATAGTAGTAGCAGTTGTAGTAGCATTAGTAGTAGTAGCAGTAGTAATATTAGTAGCAGTTGTAGTAGCATTAGTAGTAGTAGCAGTAATAGTAGTCATGTCAGTAGCAGTAGTAATAGTAGTAGCAGTTGTAGTAGCATAGTAATAGTAGTGCAGTTGTAGTAGCATTAGTAGTAGTAGCTAGTAATAGTAGTAGCAGTTAGTAGCAGTAGTAATAGTAGTAGCAGTTGTAGTAGCAGTAGTAGTAGTAGCAGTAGTAATAGTAGTAGCAGTAGTAATAGTAGTAGCAGTAGTAATAGTAGTAGCAGTTGTAGTAACAGTAGTAATAGTAGTAGCAGTTGTAGTAGCATTAGTAGTAGTAGCAGTTGTAGTAGTATTAGTAGTAGTAGCAGTTGTAGTAGTATTAGTAGTAGTGGCAGTTGTAGTAGTATTAGTAGTAGTAGCAGTTGTAGTAGTATTAGTAGTAGTGGCAGTTGTAGTAGTATTAGTAGTAGTGGCAGTTGTAGTAGTATTAGTAGTAGTAGCAGTTGTAGTAGTATTAGTAGTAGTAGCAGTTGTAGTAGTATTAGTAGTAGTAGCAGTTGTAGTAGTATTAGTAGTAGTAGCAGTTGTAGTAGTATTAGTAGTAGTAGCAGTTGTAGTAGTATTAGTAGTAGTAGCAGTTGTAGTAGTATTAGTAGTAGTGGCAGTTGTAGTAGTATTAGTAGTAGTGGCAGTTGTAGTAGTAGTAGTAGTAATAGTAGTAGCAGTAATAGTAGTAGCAGTTGTAGTAGCAGTAGTAATAGTAGTAGAGTTGTAGTAGCATTAGTAGTAGTAGTAGCAGTAGTAGTAGTAGTAGTTGGATGTAGGTGGTGGTGGTAGTATTCATGGGGGAAAATAGTACACCATTGTTTTTATTGTACATACTTTGAATGGTGGAATCGAGGGTATTAAAACGTGTGTGTATTTCTTTGAGGGTGTGGGCGAGCGAAGAGCTGAGGCTGTGAATGCTGCTTTATGACCCTCGTTAAAATACTGGCCTCATTAACACGTTGATGGATGGCCCATGTAAATGAGTTCGATGTTTCCACCATTTTTTCGGACAAGTAATGACAATGCGGGTAATAATGTCATGAACGATGGCTCAAGTAAACTTGATTTTTATATAATCTTCTCTTTATCTCTTGTATTGTTTTTTTTAATGACCTGCGCTGGTGGCATTATTATTAATTATTATTATTTTATTATTAAATTATTTTTTATGATTATTATATATTTATTATTATTATTTTATTTCTTACTATTATTATATTTTATTATTATATTATTTATTAATATTATATTATAATTATTATTATTTTATTATTATTATTATTATTATTATTATTATTATTATTATTATGTTAACAATCATCTTAAGGTGTAAGTCATTTAGATCACATTTCATCCCTATTCTGATGTTCAGTCTGAACAACAACTGAACATCTTGACAATGTTTGCATGCTTTTAGGCACTGAAGTGCTGCCACGTGATTGGCTGATTAGATATTTGTGTTAACGAGCAGGTGTACAGGTGTACCTAATAAAGTGACCACTATGTGTGTGTGTGTGTGTGTATATATGTCGTGCCGAATTGGTAAAACTGGTCAGTTAACAAGAACTCATGTAAAATTAAGCCCTTTCTAAAATTTTCTCTTATACGTTTAAAGATTTTTTTTTTAATTTATGTTAATGTAAAAATTAATAATTTTGTACCAAAAGAACCTTAGAAAACTTACCTAACCTTATAACAAGCGCAATTTAATTTAGTCTAATCCAACTAAATATATTTTAGATAAGTTTACAATAATTTAATAATAAACAAACACAATGAAATATATTTTTTTTATGTTCAGAATGATTTTTGCGAAATTATTCCATGCACAAATTTTCGCTTGCCTTATTCGGCAAGAAGAGCGTTGCTATTTAAGCCAAAATCGCAAGTTTTACCTATTCGGCACGACATTTATTTTATGAATGTGCCCGGGTGGAACCCTGGGCGAGGAGGGACATAAGGACCAGCTCTCCTAACACCCTGCTGGCCCTGCAGGTCTAGGAGTTAGTACTCTCCTATGTTGCTTTCACCCTGGCTAACAACATAATGTGGACCTCAGCGGAAATAAGCCAGACTACTTGACTGTCTTGGGTTACCCTGGGCATTAACCCTGTGGGAGGTTACTAATCCTCATGTAGCCATCAGCTTGGTGGCTTAGTAACTCTCTTAGTGTGTTACTAATTCAGTCACGTCTTACACACTTGTTCCATAACTGTTTG